>AACT01006412.1:0-42582 GCA_000149265.1 Ciona savignyi | reverse complement strand
TAATTAATACGCAGGAAAGTAACAGTTCAAACGGAGGCAACTGAGAGGAAAGACGCTAACCAATTTATTTGAACAGAGCTCCATAATTAAACTAAGTCTGCTTCATAAACTTCGCAGAGTATTCAGGTTCTCAAGTTGGTTGATTATTGCAATGTGCGCTGTGCGTTTCAGTTTGATTATTCTTAAAAGTTGTATCCAAAGTTTAGTACGATAATCAAAAGTTAAAAAGGGAGTTTTAGTAGAGAAATCAATTTAACGGGAAATTGCATTAGTTCGCCAGTTTTACGTGGACTTTATTTTTAACAGTTAAGGGGGATACTGGTTTGGTAATGTATTCACTACGCGTTACTCGTTACTTCAAAAGCGTGGAGTTGCCCATAACAACTTCCTTAGGCCTACGCGCTGCAGCAGTTCGTGCTGAGCACTCAACTTTAAGTTGCGGAAGTGCAACACCCGGCGGTTTAATGATGTGTTACCCCCAGCATCACTCTACATTATTAAAAGCACCGAGTTCCCGCGACGTCTAGACTGTTTGCTTGAGTTGCGTAATCCGCGACCTTTTGACCTCACTACGTGACGAGGTAATAGACTACCACTTGTGCAACTTTCGGCCTTTGCCGTGTTGGAGTCGTCAAATAAATATTACGTTTCTTCAAGAGGGTAATTATTTTTCTGCCAAAAGGTGTTTAATAAAAATTACATGTTGGAATTAAATTAAAATGAAACGCTTATCATACAATTAGTCATTAAATTTTAATTTCGTCGTCGAATTTGCTTGTACAAACCGCGAATTGCAGGGACAGGACGTGTGCGCGCTGAATTCCTTTTCGTTGATGTATTTGTCTAGGCGGCCATTTGTGTTTGCTAATTTAGAAGAGAGTGCGTATAACGTTGTGATGTATTTTTTGGTTTATTCAAGTTATTTCACCTTTTATCTCCGAACCACCTGCTTATTTTCTAATAAAATGGCCTCTTTATTGAAAGCGCATTATGATATACGTGCGGTGTTATCTGCACCGCTTACATACTGCGTTGTGGAGTGTTGTTAGCTTGTTACTCGTTTGTCGGTGCAGCTGTCCTGGTCGGTGCCGGTTGCGGTAACAATCACCCGAAAACACATTTACCAAATACATGCCATTTCTGTGCCGCGCAAACAGATGCGTGGTGGTGTAATGTAAGGGCGAGATACGATCTAGTTGGCGGCTTTTCTCGAGCAGCATCCCCGGCTGGCAGAATAAATTGCAACCGAGCGTTGCGAACACAGGGGGAATGACGTCAGACTTGGTGGGATTTCAGGGTTGAAAATGCCCAACCGAATATTGGTTGAAGTCACAGCTGGTTAAGCGTGTTACACACTATAGCCGCATGTATTTGTATCGACGTATTCAATTCTTTTGAATTTTAGCCCCGTTTAAGTGTAAAATTGCAAGTGGCTCTAAAAGTTTTTTAATTGGGTGATTACTCCTGTGGCCAACAGTACTTCATGCTTTTAAAATTTTGTTTTTAAGTCAGAACATATGCGGTTTATACTTGCGGGTGACTCGCTAAAAGTTAGTGTTTTGTCAATACGCTTAAAACAACAAAAGAGGCGAAGCGGAATACTTTTAATGAGTTTTACTAGGGTATCTGCCGTCGCTGTAGCAAAATATGTCGTGTCGTCTACTCGCTTTGGTATAAACTTTTCTCGTTTGCTGAAGGAAAGAAACAGTTCTCACGCAATTTAAGAGTCGAAGTTAGAGTTAAATAGAGGTGGCACAGTCTGTGGTTTGCTTCCACTCAATTCATTGTCATATGTCAGACGGCGGGTGTATGGTTACCTCGCAGTTGAGTGGATTGAATAGGAACCGAAAACGCTCTGTTATAGGTAGGCCGTTCATAATAAAGGTAGGATCGGCTATCACCAGGCGCTTTGGTATCTTTCGTGGTCGCCTTTGCTCCGAGCTTGTACTCCTCTTGTTAGCAGATTGCCGTATTCTGTGAAGTGCGTCTGGTAGCTCTGAGTGTGGATCACGTATTCGCGGTCCGTATCAGGTCGCCTAACATGCGGCGTGACTCGTGGGTGGCGCTCCAAAGTCATTACGCTTAATTTAAAGATCCGATATCAAGATTTTGTGCCTGTGCCGTTATTAGTCGTGGAAAGCTGGCAGAGTGCGCGAGGAACTCCCCATAGGTCGCACTTCGTCTTTAAATTGGTTTTGCAAATGTGTCTGCTCTGTATTTCGCCGATCGAATTTGTGTTGCATCGTGTTTATTAAAATGCGCTTAAATAAAGTTTAGGTTGGCAAAGCAAACGTAACACCTCTGTTTGTCCGCGAATATTCATTATTGAGATCGCTCGATGAGTTGCAGATGGATGGCGGCTTTACTTCAGGGCCTTTAGTCTTCCATTTTGTTTCTAGCAGCCTATACCCCTTGAATTTTCGTCGTAATGTAATCACAGGCTGAGTCACACGAGCCCGAGTTCCGTTAAAATGACTATAGTTCCACCGCCCCTCGGCGCTTCCCAGTTTGGCGCAGCTGATTTCCAAAATAATGCCGGCAGTCATTGCTGCAGTGATTACAATTCTTTGGAATTGTGTTCAAAGTAAGTTGGTCATAAGCCGGCGGTCCTATTGAAGCGACAGTCATACCAGCAATAACGCAGTGGAATGTAGATGCGATATCAGACTTGGGTTATTATTGTTTTTGTGTGGTTGCGGCGCTATATAGCATGGATATGAAATAGTTCATTCAGTCTGTACTGGTTAGGCATATACATATTTATCCAGTGATCGTCTTTCTGTATATGGTTGTTGTGTAAAAAACAACCAGATCAGAAAGTCGATTCCTGTTTAAAAAAAGATCATCCTTTACTTTTGCCGATATTCAACTACAGCCAATATATATTAATGTCGTGGCTAATGTACGATAATAATAATAATATATCACTAAGTAGAACTTAACATTATCAGCAACTTTCTCATTTATTTCACACCTCTTGGCAAACAAAACGCAGTAAATAAAACAGTAACCCCCAAACACAAATCAGCCAGAAATCTAGCAACAATGTAAATAATATTGACTGCAATGAATTAACACATATGTCCTATATTACGCTGCGGCCTGTTATACAAACGATAATAGAATATAAATCGCATCCATACATGTTACATCGAACACGTATTCAAATCTTAACCGGCATGGAAGCAATAAGATCATTTTAACTAGTTAAACATATATTGTTTATCAATGGCTTTGTTCCCAAACCGTCAAAAAAACGATTTAAATTTAAACCTTATACAAAGTATGTAGCCTATTTCCAAACGAAACCTCGTACCTTCCATGACATTGATTTTGAAACTAGTCCCGATAAAAAAACATGGCGTTTTTTGCTTAGTCTACCATCGACTATCCCAATACATTTTATTCCATACACATTTATCGGTTACAGCTTATATTTAATAACAGCTATTCATTAGTAGTTTTTTAACCTCCGTATTAAAAGTACCCAACCGAAATTAACACTTAAGTGTTGTAAAGTGATTGCTTTGTCCACACCGATCCGGCATCCATTATAATCCAACGCCGCATTCCCAACTCCAGCTGCAGCATACTTAGCAACATCATTGCGTCCAATCTATCAAGCGACACAACACAGGAAGAGGTGCTCATTCCTCATAATATATACATTCATCACTCTTAAAATGTCACTTAGGCGTTGTCCTGGTGCAATGATACTGGATATCCCATATTGCGCTTGTCGGGTATACACTCGCTCATTTTTTAATTTACAGGGCGATTAAATTTTCCACACACTCTAAATTCTAAATTACTTATATACAATACATGAGAAATATAATCATTGTGAAAAAATAAAAAGTTTGTAAAACCGTGATTTCTTAAACTGCCTATTTTTATATTACAAAATTATCGCCAAAATGTTTAACTTACATTACTGGACTTATTTATACGATGAAACATGTTGGAACATGTTTTTTTCAAATACAGACTGATTTATTGTGGTTGCTTCATGGTGGTCTGTACTGTGTATTATGTACAATTAAGATTGTTTTGTTTTCTTAGTACGTTGTAATGCAGCGGTAGGTCCTTTGATTGTAGATTTGTGGAAATACCGATCGCATTTATTTGGGATTCACAATACGTCCCATGAAGAGAAGTGCCCCGGTAGCCTCATGCCTGATCATGTACATAAATGGCCGGTTTATCTGGACCAACGTTGGATATGAACGTCCACTGATTCCGATGGATGTCGCTCCTGTCGCCTTCACCCCGAGCTCGTCCACCTTGATAACCGCTTGGTGTCGCATGTCACTCACGTAGAGCTGTTCTGTCGTCATAAGCGAAAGATCAGCGTCGTCAGGCGAGAAGATATCGGATACGTTCATCAGTTGCAGAGCACCTATCAAGTCGTCAACAGTGTGATGCACCTTGAACTTTGGTAAATGCACTTCGCAGGTCTCCATTTCAGGGTAATGGGTGTTCCAAACTACCTCCATCATTTGCCGCAGATCTCCAGACGCTGTGGCGCTCTCCAGCGGCGCGAAATTTCCGGGGCTTGTAGGCACAATGAAGATCATAGACATAGCGTTTCCTGCGGATAAATACTTATTGAAGCAAAGTGCAACTTTCCTCTTATTACTCATTACCTTTGAAGGGCAGAACCACGATATCAGATTGCAGACTCGGGTAGTTGGGTTGGAAAAAGCATCTTGCGGATGACGTGTACATTGTGGAAACTTGTTTCGTGCGAGTTGGGCTGATTTGAAAATTTGCCTTCGTAGTGGCCTGACGTATAAAGGAGGTCTGCCACAGAACCTTAAAGCAAATAATTAAGTTTATTGTACTGGAAACAACCTACTTGACGTGAAAATGTTTTTTATGTATTTTTGATATTATAGCTCTACTGCTCGTTTGTACCACGTGAAAGTATAGTGTATGCCACTGTGATTGCTGCGCCACAATTTTAAATACTTGCCTTTAGATAGATTGCGTTGACAAGAAAAATTTTTGTGTCTTGCGTGATCGCCTCCTGGGGTATTAACTCGGTAATTTCGTCATTGGTATGCTTTGCCACGTATCGATTCATTTTCTTTCGAGATTTCCTGGGCGCCAGGACAAAGTCCACTTTTTTAACCGGCGATTTGTGGTGACTGGTGAAATAAGCGTTTTAATTTGCATGTTCCTCAGATAAATACACATCGAGTTGCAATAAAGCATTCCTATTGGTTTTCTGTTTTATGTCTAGATGACAAAATGTCATTTCCTAAAAAACATACCGCAGCATCAAAGAGCAGTAATGTTCAGAATGCCAAATTTCCTACGAGGAACGATACCTCAAGGTAAATTCAGCCTGCTTTTACGAAGCGATTTAAATTTGATGTTTTCATTTGTTGAGATAAGCACGCGGATATTTTTGCGACACTTACGTCATGGCAGCTTGTTTGTATGACTTCTTGATCTGCACCCGAAGATCACTGTAGATACGATTTGCTCTGTGCAGTTCATAATTAGCGTTTTCCTGGAAAACCAGACCACACATATCCGATTCTCTGTCAATTCCGTTCCCGTCTAAATGAGACATACCAAGGGCATGGTACACTTGGTCATAAGAACTCCCTTGTAATCCTGATGTAAAGAAGTGATTAGTCCCCTTTCGCTGAGAATAAACCCTAGCCTAAAGATTCATTTTGTGCCCACCAGAAAATGTAAGTTTCAGAATGGGCCACAAAGGTCAAAAAGGTGTAATTTATTAATATTTCAATTCAACTGCGTGCAATAATGTATACATCCTCTTTCCGAGTGACTAAATTGGCCTTGTGTTCCCTGGGTCCAAGCTAAGTCACAGAATACAATTTACCTGTCTAGTACTATTTATAAAGTCATTATAAGCTTCATTGGTTAAATCAATATTGCTGTTTAAACTGCATATAATATTGTATACAGCGACGGTAGCTGTATACAGCCTCTTTTTGAGCACTAGTTGACTTGAAGTACCCGGGTTTTTACTTAGATATGGCGTGGTAAACATTTTACTATATGCTACCATATGAATTCACATACCGGGCAGAAGAATAGACAGCACGGCGTACATGGACATTGGTGATATGGCGACATTTTCATTACGATCCCAATTTGGGGCGAGTTTACAGAACAAATCGACCCCGAAATTGTGCAGTGCGATGGCTGTGGTGTCGCGAAAAGCCGCCGACGAAGTATAAGCTTCGATGCTATGTTGTCCTAAAATGAAAATAAACGCTTCTTAAATATGCTTGCTCGTGTAAAGTTATGTTAGAAAATAGAAATGTTTTATATGGACAGTGGATTGATTAAACTTTTTTTTTATATTCAAATTACCTTTAACCAATAAGCCTACATTTATCTAAAATAGTCTGCACTTGCCTACACGCCCAGTGATTTGGGCAAATTATTTATAATTATCAGAAATTATCCAACGAAGCTATTTTGTTTACAATTTTACCACCCAAAAAGACTCCCTTACCTGATAGTACCAGCAGTGCACTGATCAACGTTAATCCAATCGTCGCCATTGTATTAAGCTCGAGCGTACTGTGCTGCGAAGATCTACCAGCGTGAAAATCGCACCTAGCTGTTAAATCGCTTTCTACCCGAGCAATGCAAGCGAACGCCCGAATTCAATAGGCCGGAAATCGCAGCTAGTTTTGCCTTGTGACGTCACAATGGGACTTGAAGCGGAAATGCTTGGGTCATAAAGCCGTGAAAGTGCGTTTTTAAAAGTTTCTTTAACTACTTTCAAAGGCTGGTTAAGTAATTCGTGAAGTCGGCAAATACTACCATACGTCACCATTTATATATGGTCTTAGATTTGTGTTTGACCCAACAAGTGTATTAAATCCGCCGTAAAATGGCCTTGTGTATAAAGGCTCAGTCCATATCCTATGAATTATTGTATCTTTTAATTCAAATTTTTAAGGTTGTCGCTTGCCGAATTACATAAATTTTGAGGAATGGGATTCACTCTTCTTTTTCAATGATTTTAAAGTGTAATTTTCTGCCAGTGCTGCGACATCCGCTATATGAACTAAAACATTTGGTTGTTCTTTGATCCATATACCCTTAAACACGCAGTCACATATGTACGAATACACGTTGAGGAAATGTATTTACGATAAGCATTTGTGTACAGTGATAAACGTGGCACAAACAGAAAGAAAACACGAGATGAGGATATACACTGATAGTGTTGACCGGGTTGTTTTCGACCTGCGATTTGTTCATGGGCTACCCCGAAGAAGGGGGTATTTGGCAACACTGCGTTCAGTCCGCTCCGGGCCGCACGACTTTGCCGAGGAATAGGATCGCGCCGGTCGGGTCGTGGCGCAGAGCGAATATAAAGGGCTTGTTAATAGTGACCCTTTTGCTGATGCTCCTGAACATGACCCCCATCCCACTTGCCCCTGCCGCTTCGATGCCCACCTCATCCGCACGCAGCACCGCACTGTGGCGCGCCTCGCTCACGTACAGCTCTCTGATGCCACCTGACGTCATTCGACTCATATCGGCCAGGTTCGGGTCGAACACGTCCAGCAGCCCAACCCCACGCAGCACCGAGTTTAAACTTTTCGCAACATCGACTTTAAATTTCGGCAGTTTAAGAGAGCAAAGCTGCTGCTCCCGCACCCCTTTGCTCTTTCCTGCATAAAAAAGATCGATTTTATCAAATTCGGAGTGAGTGTATACTCGTAAAGTGACGCAAACTTAATTTTATTGAAAATGTGAGCTTATTATCAAATCAGGACGTAAAACGAAATCAAGCGATATTTTTATCTTTATTTTGCCATAAATATTTTACCAAATCGGTAATTTTAAAAAGGTCGGTGATGACTCGTATGTATAGACGATTTGTTTCGTATAAAATACAAGGAACTTGGAGGTTATTTCAATGCTTCAAATGCCCGCTTGGTGATCCAATCGACCACTTACACCCACACAAGCTGACTACTTAGGTTCCTATGTTAAAAGATAAGATAACGTTCAGGCTTTTAAATCTTCACTTCCAAGAAAACTATATGGTTTACGTGCTACACCCAGGGACACGATTGTGTCGTTTTTTTTATTGCGGAATGTGTTGGCAGTACAAACTTCATTGATTAGTGACTATTTTAAAGTTTAACTTACGCGTCCAAATGCTTTCAATGGCTTCGGTCATTTTTTCTTGCATGGTGGTGTTACCGCTATCATAAAACCGTGAGAAATTACCGGGTTGTTTCGGTGTCATAAATACCATGCTCAGATTTTCTGTAAAGAAAAATGATATTATCGTCTAAAACCTTTTTTTTCCTAAAACAAATGCATTTTAAGTCGATACGTTTTTTTGTGTAATTTGTCATCTAAATATTATGTTTTTAGTTTTAAAATAAACGTTAGATTTTCTTTTTCTAAAACGAGATGGTGTGGTTTATATATATATATATATGTATATATTATTTGTGTTATAAATAACTCTTAAGCAAGCAGCATAAACCGTCGGGCTGGTTGCTTCATCTCGTTGATATATATATAATGCCTATCTCACCTCCAAGACTGAGTACGGTTAAACTTGCTTGTAACCGACGGTTGTTGATATGGGTGCAGAATGCATTGGGATTCCACATGGTGGGAACCTTCCTCGATTCGCTGTCGCTTATTTTGAATCTTCGCATCTTGGTGTGTGACTTACTGAATCCGATGCTCCATTTCGCCTGCAAAGTTCGATTTAGTTACGGTTTTGGTCGGTTTTACGGATTTTAATGTTTTGATGATATTTTAAAGACTGTCTAAAATGCGGGTACAGCAAGTAGGTTTGAGAATTTTTTTTGTATTTTATTGACATACTTTGTTAACAAATAATTCTGATTATTCGTGAATTTACTTTGATTTTGCTCGGTTTGTTTATATTTACGCTAGGAATCTTTCTTACTGTAAAAAGGTGTATTTACAATCAGTCAAACCAGTAATGGTTGATTAAAATTGACACTGCCTCTAGCCTACAATTTAAACCGTTTTATGTAATTCCGAAATTTTTGGATAATAATTTACACTGGGTAAATATTGAATAGTATTTAAAAGCGGTTAAAGTAGAATATGACAGACAGATTCTGTCATCATCAAAAAAACGATCGCCATAACAGGACGTTTTGACAGCTTATACCGGGTTGTGCTGGTACATCTCTGAACGAATTATTCATGCATTTTGCACTTTTATGGAAAGCTTATTGCTAAATTCGACGTGCTGTATAACGAACCTGTCATTAATCCTCTCTCGTCCGCCGTTTTGCTGATGCAAACCGACATGACTGCGACTTAATGCGTTAATTTCATATCTCGACCTGCGCGCCTATAATCGCACCTTTAAGTAAATCGCATTGACCAGGTACATCACAGTTGACGGGGAGACAGCGCCTTCTGGTACCAGTTCCTCAATAAGTCGCTTTGTTCGCTTCCGCACGTATTTGTTGATTTTCCGTCGACTCTGTTCCGCCTCACGTCGGAAGTTTAAACGTCTCGCCTGACCAAGCTTTAAGCTGAAAATTAAAACAAATTTATGATCTCGATGTCTAATTAACCGACCATAACAGTCAGGCAGTTGAAATAGTATTATGGGTTTATTCACAACAGTGAGTCCCTCATGGTTTCGAACCTGGGCTCGGAAAAAAATATATTGTGCGTATTCTTAAACTGAACATTTAAAAAATAGAGACATGACTCTTGGTTTATAGCTTACATAAGTTTTGCAGGTAATTTAATTTAAAATCTTGAGAGTTTGACTTTGAACTACGTTCCAGCAAATCGATCAAGACCCACAACTCAAAATACCGGTCAGTTACAGCACAGGTTGAATAGTACAGGTCAAGTTATGGTTTACCGTAAAAATTGGTAGTTGGGAAATCTGGCAACCGTGAATGACCTATACAAACTGCACTTTACGATGGTTCGCTATAATTACACAGTAAGGTAAACGGCCGTGGCCTTCATTTAAACCCGATTCAGTGATCGGTTTAAACCTTGGCACAGCACACTTGGATTGCGACTTAATGAATAGAATAATACGGCCGGTACTTCCGCCGCATTCAACCTACTTTTTCAATTCTTTTTTGAATTTCTTGGCCAGCTTCACCGACCTATCGACGTAGATTCTGTTGGCCTGCTTTATCTTGTGCGAAGTGCTTCTTTCGAACACGACGTCATACATGTCATTCATATCGCGCTCCTCTATCGTATCCAAGCCAGTGACGTCATCGAGTTGCAGGAGCGAGTTACCGTTCAAGCCTGCGGTTGGATTTTTGTAAATCTTGTCTTTCATTTTTTTCCCCGGACTGAGAATAAAAATTAATTTATCGTCAAAAATTGGCCAATTGTAAGATATATTTCTTGCCTCCACTTGAGTTGATGGAGTAGTGGCAAATCTAATAACTTTTTATATCATTATTGGCTGAATCGGCTGGGAGTGGACCTGTTTAAATACCACGCATAAAGATTAAATCCATTTTTGCTAATATTATAAAATGTCAACGGGTTAGTCTTTTCCTACACGTTATAATGGAAATTGCAGATATATTAACTAATTTGGTTAAAATTACCACCGTTAGTTGAGTTAATTTTGGAAACCTATTTCGGAAAGCTGGACATTTTTTGTCCCAATTAGTCCGATTTAATCTCGTCCAACTAGCAACTGCGGTGCGCGGGAAAACGCCTTCGCAATTTGTTAATTGGTGTCTCGCGGTATGTTTTACAACATGTAGAAGGCGTTCTCGTCCACCGCTCTCTAATTTTCCGGGAATCCTCGAAATTTGCTGGCGTTCCTATCGCATTGTATTATGACCGGAACACATAGACAGTATAGGAGGAATTCAAATATAAATACCTACAAAAATTAAACTTTTTGTTTAATAAGTACCGGTTCCGGATTATGTTATATAAATGTCTACAAAACACCATAACTTTGTTAATGTTTAGTTTAATTGGACATTTCTTAATATAATATACCGACGAAAACACAAATCCGCCGTGTAGCGTTTACGTAATACGACCAAAAACTTCGATTCATATTCAAAGACCGTCCGTCGCACTTCGCACTTTGCTGCAAAATTGTGGATATTTTTAGCGCTTCTTCAACTCAAAGCCGCAATTAATTGCACTGCAATTATCTCATGGCGACAAAAACTATTCCATTTCTGACCAAGTGTATGAGAAGAGTCTCAAATATTTCCCCACATCTCATCATTATTAGCGCTTACCAGGCCGCAGCGTCGCCAATGTTGTAAAAATAGAGAGCGGCGAAAAGACCTCGTTCTCCGTTGAGTTCTCCGTCGCGATTGCGTTGAAAAGTTTGAATGCGAAATTGTTTAAAATCTTGGCTGCTGGTTTCTCCAGCGGCGGCATCTCGGTCGGTCGCTCAAAAGCAGCACCATCCATTTTCCCGACCTTTGCTATCTGAAAATAAGAAGTGCCATTTTGTTTTACGTTTACAAAACAGAGCGTTGTTGTACAAGGGAAACTAGCGTTGTCGTCCGCAGCGAAATCAATCACATTTTGAAAGAACGCTTCAAGATTCTGGTTGTCATATACTTGCGCAGGGACATGCCAATATTCGATTTCCAAAAAATCGATCTTAAAAAATAAAATGGTTGACCCACCAAATACGTAAAACTGTTGGTTAATTGTTTGCTTACTTTCGATTTTTTAACCCCAAATGATCAAATCATGTTAATATTTGCGACTGTCCCTACACTTGAGCTACTTGACCTGTATTGCAATATGTTGAAAACGGTCGGATAACGTGGCTTATTTAGCGTCCTGTCTTTTCAATTCCCTTGGGAGGGTGACAAGTACATCTATCTTTAGCTTGAGCCTGCAAGCCACTTTTTTTATCTAAATTTCCATCATAATTACCGTCGCTTAATACCATCTGTTCGGTATTTATTTTCGATTTCAATCCAGATTATTGACGTTTGTTGTGGTAACGCCTAATACAGGTAGAAGATCGGTGTTTTGTAACTATACTTACACTGGCTTGCCACGGGTCCCAGGCGTAAGTATCCACGTAATCTCCATAGTCGAACTCTGCAATGAAAGATTTATTAGTTTACTATTAAACTATTAAGCATCAATCGACTTGGAAACATAAACCATACCCGTACAGCAACAATAGTGCGTTGTTTTTAAGTTTACCGATAAGTCGATAAATACGAAGATATATCATTAAAATGGTACGATACCAAGGCAAATAATATGGTAACATTAATTTAGCTAAAAATAGCCTGCGACTTATTTACATGACGTTACAAGCAGAAAGATAACCAAACAAACACGTGGAATAAAAAGGGTATTAAGTTATAATTTTTGTTTATTTTCCGCTTGTGTATTTTTGATTGTTAAACATAAAGGAAAAACATAAAGTTGAAAAGAGACATTTTGATATGCACATCCAAAAGTGTATTTATTCCAAGGCCACTTAGTTGCAATAGAACAAACTATAAAGAAATAGTAAACTAAGCCACTACGTCGTTTAAATTGCAGGGTCGAAAATGCTAAATAAACAGAAAACCAGCAATTAATGCAGCACGACGTTTTTACTACACCGAGAAAAAATGTCACGCTAATCTGCGAAAATGCGCAAGTTTTAAAAAGTGTGAGAAAATGACCGTCGGAACAATTCCAAGCATGTAACTGCTCACCGTATGGCATTCAGTTACATTGAAAACGCCGAAATGTTAAGTAATGTTTTTGTGTTCGAAACGACCCGACAATCTCTCCAAACGACCCAAAAATATAATGTGCAGTTAAAAAAATGCTAAAATACAAAAAATGTTATTCTGTAAACGTATAAGTAAGTGTGTTTGTGTTATTCAATCGATCTACGGGATTTATATTTGTTATTGAATAAGCGTCTTCTTAGTTGTTTGGTTTTGCATTAAAGTGTAGTTTATTCCTGTTCCATCTCTCGTGCGAATAAATTTTCAGGGTTTAAACTTAGTTACATTTAAATACCGTACACTCTTGTTTGATAAAGCCTTACAGACTCCGAAGAAACTTATTTGTATAAAATATAGGAAAGACTAGTTTTCCCAATGATGTGTATATTATGCCCATTATTATACAGTCTGCGTTTTTTGCCAGCCATTACTATGAGTTGAGTTATTTCTTTAATTATTAATTTTATGGCGCTATGAAACACTGCATAATGACAATCAGCAAATAGTGTAAAAAATAATATTTTAAATATTCAGTGATAATGACTCGGTCGTCTACCCCGCATACCAAAACTCGATAAATTACGAAATTAATTTAAACAATTTTAAGAAAATTGTGAAATATGAACATATATATAAATATATACATTCGAAACTAAAATGGATTCTCGTTTGATGTGTCCATTATATCGTCCATTAACATTACAATTTTAACAATATTTTAAATATTTTACGACGAACATTTTTTTGTGATTTTTGTGAATAAATTTTCTACTAGTACCTTAATTTAACCCACTTACCAGCTTGAATGTGCTTTGTACAAGTAACTTCGTAAAACACAAGGCAAAGTATAACTCCTCTGATAAGCATATGACTTCCCATACTCGTCGATAATGTTTTCGATACAGTACTACTCCTAAATTGGCTGAAAATACCGAGTGGCTTGACTGTTATTACTGTATATGGCGAGTTAGTGAAATAGATGCAGTATATAGTCCCCGGATGTCCAGACGAAAATCTATACTCAATGAAGATTTGGTATCCGTTTCCTCTTATATATTTAACCTTTTTATTCACTTTTCGAGATGAATTCTCGCTATTTTTGAACACTGCCTGACTTATGTAATATTTTTAGACAGATAATTACCATGTCACAGTAATTGCTGTTGGTTTTCGTGTCGAAATCGTTACTTTACCCTCATTAATTGTAAAAAGTAGGTCATTTTTATCTAAGCATTGCTGAATAGACGGAAACGTGCTGTCCACTAAGGACCTTTGCATTGAAATGTGAGAGCTCATCACGTTCGCGTTCGGAAATATTCCGCTGAGTCCAAATATAACCTCCTGGGCTCGTGTTTCTTCTAAGGCGAATTCAATACCCGGAATCTCGCTACGTAATCTGCAATTTTAAGATTTAACTTGTGAGCTAATCCGCCTCAATAAATACTCGGTTTTGGATGCGTTGAAAGATTGTGCGCACTCGTGGCCGCCTGCCTGCTTGGATCTTCATTTTAACTGGCGTAGCGAGCTGATAAGGAAACCGTGGTCTTGGCGACTCGACTATTACTGCACGTAAACTTAATTGCAGCCTTCATACGCTCAGCGCAAATTATTCGACCTAATGCACTTTTTAATCAAGCTCGCACGCGAGCTTGGTTTAAAGGGCTGGTTCTTTGCTTCTGCGTGTAACTTCGTAATTCGGTGTTTACCCACGAGAGACTGTTCAGAATTCACAAGGGAATCCCGCGCCTCTGTAGTGCTGCATTTTTGGCCGCTTCTAAATGCATAACCAGACGCGCGAGTCACCGCTGACTATATAACCGTCTCATCTCTCTTTTCAATTTGAGTTTCTACCTCAGAGCGCTTCTCTTGATCGACGATCACAGTCTATGATACTCCAGATTCGATTGTCACAACTTGACTTAAATTTCTGATTGAACCGCCGTTCTCCAAATACCGCCTTATGAATAACCAACCACTCGTTTAATACCACGCGATCCGTTTCAAGTTCTTAACTAGTGACTGTTTAAGAATGCGGCGAGTTTTATCCCGTTGCTTAATATTTACGTCAGAGATCATTCTTTCCTACGATTCCCCGAAAACACAATGGAACCTGTTGCGTCACACTGGCGTCACGTGATAGGATGTATAAGAGGAATATGTTCACTGAATTTAAGTTGCGCAGCATGTGGTGATATAGTTGAGGAGAAAATCGCTTTCTCCAAATGAGGTGATTACTTTTTGCGGTCCGCAATATTTAACTACTATGCTGACTGGCCACGGAAATAACGCAATGAGATCACATGTGGTCTTAGCAAGTTTCGTTAACGCCTAGTTTTATAGTCCAACCTGACAACCTCCCGTTTTAAAAATTATCTCGTTTTCAGGTCCGTTTTTTTTTCTATACTTAAAAGCAGTTTAATATTTCCAGCTAATTTATTTTACAGGATCCGCCGCCCCATTTTTCCGAGTTTTCTGTTTTTCCGAACCAACCTGTTGTTGGAGCGACCGCCACTCAAGCTGTTAATGAGGTGATCAAACGGGAGCTAGTGGTGCGGATAGACCGACTCCAGTTACCCGCTAACTCGAATAACAACAACAACGGCGATAACGAGCAATGCTCGTCTAACTCGCCCGCCGCAGCTGATGCAGTACCAGCAACTCAAGTCGCCCGTCAAGAAAGCCAGGCCACAGAACTGTCTTCCGATACCGACTCCACCAGCAGAGAGAATGTAACCAAACTACGACAGAGTCCAGACCGCCCGAGCTGCAGTTTAAATCCACCGATTGTTAGCTTTCACAGCGCAGTCGAAGACGACTCGTGCTTTAGCGACAACGATCGCACATTTACTCGCATTCCAGTCGAGAAATCAAAATACGCAGCCGATTTCACGGTAAAACAGGAGAAAGTGCCGAGGTATCGGGCATTTGAGCAGCGACAAACAAGCTCCACGTCATCAGACGATAGAAGCTCGCTTTCTGACGTAGACATCACGCATGTCGAAATCCCAGATTCCATAAGAAGTTTGCGGCCCCTCTTCAGAAGTACCCTCGCTAAACTCAAGTAAGCGATAAGATATTGCAAATCTTTCAAATCAAACTTAGTGTTTGGTGAACGTGACCTTACGAAAACAACAAACTGTATTTAAATATGTAGGTTTGCGTCATATATTTAATAAGGCGAAACTTTTAGGAGCCGTCTTATTTTAGAAACGGCTTTTCCGAACTCAAATCCGACAATATTTGGTGACTTTAGAGCGGAAATATTAGTAAGACACCAGAGAATTTTTTTCTTGCATTCAACTTCGATGTTTATTTTTTTGCAGACCCACTCCTTCTATCGGCGTCGACTTTCTCGATTCCACGCACAACAGTTCTCGTTATGACGTGACAAGCGCTGTGCGGCCCTGCCGGTTCGGGCGACGCGAGATGCTGACGGTCGAAGGCTTCGTCGAAGTGAACCACTCGGTCTCAGTGCTCCGCATGTGTCGATCACTGCTCAGCGCGTCCGCCTACCCGCCGCCTGACCTCCTTTATCTGCTTATGAAAAAGTACTTGCTGGTACGAGGCCCCAACCCGATAATTATCTCCATATTTACAACAGGCCCGACTTATCCGCAGCATTTGAGCGTTAATCACCGCTTCTCAATGATTCATCATCGGTAGCCCGATCGGGCGACTTTATTTTAGCAGCGCACGCAACTCAAATTAAACGGTTATAAAATATGAGCACGCGGCGCTCGGTAATCACCACCTCTGCCTTTCATAAATCAAACCGAGCCAATTAAGATTGAAATTGGATTTTCCGTAGGACACCGACAAGAGCTATGAATCCGAGCAAACGCTGTCATTCCTCAACATCCTGACGATGCTACACCCCCCCAACGCTCCACATATAAGACACGATGACGTATATTTGCAGGTAGGTGACGCTTTGGCCATTGAGTGTGCCAAACCCATACAATACACTAAAACTGTTTGTACGGTCGTGTGGCGGAATGGTTAAAGCGACCGATACATATACAGACTTCTAAACAAAAACGATCTTGGTGAGGAAACCTTAATGGGTTCGAAACTGAGCTCGGAAAGAAATACACTAAAACTAGCCAAAAGACGAAATGTTTGGATCTCGGCGACTGTTGGAACGATAAGAAGGAAACCGTGTTCCGAAACGGTTAAGTTAGTATGACCTTGAAGTAGGATGTGGCCCGGATCCGATCACACGGCCAATATGTAAACAACGCGGTTGTGTTCCTCACTTAACGGGGTTGCTTCGGTCCACTGGATTTAAAAACGACATTCCAAACTACAGAAAAAAACAAACGCAAACCGAAAAAAAACAATAGCACACGGCAAGCAGTGTGAAAGCTAACACATAAAAATTGCAGTGTTTTATTCACACCTCGTATCTCTTTCCCTGTGATAAAAGGAAAATAATATATTTAAATCACGGCCGGAAGATAATACCCCATTGAATGGTGTTTTTTTCCGATGTTTAAATATACTTCCTACTGTTTTTATAGCTAAAACTCACCACTCTATGCAAATACGTTTCTGAAAATTCAACTGGGCAAAATTTGTAATTACATTTTATTCAAATGTAATTATAGATCTGCATAGTTTAATTTAATGCGCAGAAACGTATTTGAATATATAGTGGCAGCAGAGACTACATGACATTTTAATCCATGCTGCAAAAACACTTTTTGCAAAACTGATTATCCTGATCCGCTCCCAAATTCACAAATTCACAAAAACCGTCACAAATTCAGCTAATGTCGCATTCGCTTCTGACCTGAAAAAGCCAATTTATCTGCCTGAATAATTTAGCTTAGTCGGTCGCTTACTTGCGTCTCGCGCACCTTAGCTCGCCATTAAATATTAAACGGCGAACTCTCGTGACCTCCTTAGGCAATGGGCGTGACTCGAGCCACCGAGTCAAGCTTGCTGGCGTCGGCTGAGCTGGAGATGTGCGATCAGGGCGTGGCGTGGCACAACCCTCGTTTGGAATCGGAAGAGTGGAATTTCTACAACTCAATAGTGAAGTATGTCTTGTGGGATGGTCGTACTATATTTTTAAACTGTGTGCGTTGTTTACCTATAGGGCGCGTTGCAACTACACTTTTTGAAATCCCGGACTGTAATATATCACTTATATTTGATCTGACTTTGTCATTATTGCCACTGCTGCATATATGAATTAAATTAAATTTTGACTTTCGCTCTTGTGGGTACTTGGTCAAGGCACTTGACGTAAATTGCCCCACGCAAGCCAATTCTTATAGCAATTACGCAACGTTGATTAGTGAGGCACAGTGCAATAGCTTCGGCAAGCCGACCGCAGCTACGCGGTGTTCCAACCATACGCAATTCTCTACAAGACGGAAAATTTGTGCGTAATATCTGACCTTTCCCACCTTGGGGGATCAAAATGCCCATCCTTGTGACGTAAGCACACAGCAATGAAGTCAATAAGGTCCGTGTTGACGAACAAGTCGGGTGGTTTGGGCGTTTTACACGGGATCGAATGACTCGTGTTGTTGTTTGTATTGCGGCGTGCTTTGCATGCCAGAGAGTGTGCTAAGAGTTGTCATGTAAGCAGCTTATGTAAAAGTCATTCGGTCAAGGCGCCGTTTTTCCGATTATGCGAATTAAGCCCCGCCCGCCCATGAGAATTACGAAATTTTCGATGCTGTAATTTTTAATTAAATTTCTTGGAACTATTCGAATTTTAACCGAATTATACGAAACAGCCATTTTGTTCAGCCATTTAATTAAAAAACCAGTCACATAATGCGACACGAATTTCGCTTTTGTATTGAGTTCCACCACCCACCAAAATGCAGTGGACGATTGATCGACAGTTGAAAGGTGGTGGGTTCAAAACCATTCCCTAGCACCTAGCTCGGTTGTGTCTTTTGGCCCGGACTTAGCGGACCTTGCTTAAAATCATGGGTAAAAAATGGATCAATATCTCTATCGCATGAAGACATTTACTCGAGAGAAATGTCTCTCTACATCTAATACACTGCAATGTCTTTAATAACCCAATTGTAGCCACGACAATCTTACGGTCGCTGGTGTTATAACTCCCTGTGTTTTTCCACATGTGGAGTAAACATTAGTAAGGGATTTTAAGGCTTCTTTTTAATTCCTATATTTACCTTCCCAGACAAGCCGCAAATTCTGATGTCGAAATACTAAAACGTCACAATGCTGCTGCATTGTTGACCATTATTGCGTCGATTTTGAGCAACGACCGCAAGCTGTTACGTCATTTGTTCTGGACCAAGTCCAACAAGTTTCAATGCACTGGCGCCATCACCCGACTGGTGGAATGGCTGCGCACGGCCATCGAGAAAATTGTTGATTTTTTAGAACAACGTGAAAAGGTAGGGTTAGGAAGAAATGGGGTCATTTATTTCCAGTGAATGCCAAGCCTCATATACGTTCACCGTAGTTGTATTAATTGTTAATTAAATCATACGACGTTCGCGTAGTCGATTGACCAGGTTATTATTGGGTTGATATTTTTAACATAACCCATTATTACAGTAACCTAGTACATCTCATTAGATGTCTTTGCGCTTAAAACCGTTTCGCAAATGCGCCATGCTCTGACCGGGCGCGGGTTTGTACCTAACCGTGGGTCTATAAATGTTACCATCACCACCATACAAATTGCCTGTTCTCGTTTATTCATCTCGATACCTTAACTAGATATATTTGAAAGGATGGCAGCACCGAATCCTCTGATGACGCAGACCGAGATGAAGTAACCCATGATGACGTAAGAAATGATGACGAAAGCAGCGAAAGCGAATCCGAAGCTGAGGAGACGGGTATGTCGATGTGGAATATTAACATATGTGGAATATATCGTGAAAATTGTGTACCACAATGGTAGAGATGTGCTACGGATTCCATTTCGTTAATTAAAATGCTTCACCGTTACTTTGTATATTTTATTATTTATCTCACAACGGGGGAAACTAAAAGGAGGTAATTAGCATATTAGGATGAAGATTGTGATATTATAGGGCTAAGGTTAAAGTTAGCGTTGGTTCTGGGGTTAAGATTAATGTTCGGGGCAAGGTTACAATAGTTTCCCTTCTTTCCTCCTTTCCCTCCTTATAGTATTTTTTCCAACATCTCGTTTCCAGACTCTTCAGAAGGCGAGTACGAGTTGTGGAGCAGCATCCACCGGAGCTTGACGCGCACTGTTCTCGCGTTGTGCGCGTGGCTGCGCGACAACGATCTGCGCAACTTCGACTCGGCGGTGGTGCGCGCTCTGTACGACGAGTTCGTTGACGTCCGGATCCCGGTGCTCGAGAGTCTGCTCATCGGACTTCCTTCCAGCATCACTCTTCAGCTCACTAGCAAACTGCTGGAAAAATCCTCTTTAAAGAATTTGTGCCACATACGAAACAGAGGTGATAACACAAACTGTTTTAAACTTGATATTCAGGTTCAGCATCTAAAACACTGTATTTTAACGCATAAACTTATTAATTCTGTATAAAAATACAAAATATATGCATATCAAACAATATTTTCTAAATTATTAAGTTGTTTTGACAATATTTTCAGCGTAATGGTTTTAATCACAGGCATGATATTCATATAGTTGAAACTGTTTTTTTATTTCTATCTTAGGCATATTAAACAAAAAACGAGGTTAGTTTTAGAATGTTGCGTTGCAGGCGGTATGCTGAGTTTGCATCGGATTATCAACCGATACTTCTGCTTCGTTCCCAAACCACCGCAGTCGATACTGGAACAATGGATCAACTCGAAAACCCAGCAGGAATCAGTTGAGCGTAAAGATGGCGATGACGCACCGCTTGTCGAGCACCGACTTAAACTCTTTACCGCCAATGTCAACAAGCGGAATTGCAAAGGGGAAACCCCCTTGCACCAAGCCTGCATTCAAAACAAGCCCGATCACGTGACCATGATTCTGGAAATCCCCGGTGTCGATCCCAACGCACGTGACAACGCGGGTTGGACGCCTATCAGCGAAGCGTGCAATCGCGGTCACGTGGACTGTGTCCGTCAACTACTTAAGCTTCCTCTTGCTCCTATGACGTCAAAGCCTGCGTCATCCGTCCATACGTCATCAAACAGCATGCCGGGTAAAGCTGAGCTCTGTAATGTTTATTATACAAACCATTTGGTTACCAGTTAAGTTGGGATACACTATGTTACCACGATTTTTAAATGCTTTATAGTTAGGGCTTTGACTATAGTTGGCTGCTGTGGCTGTAAATTTTGTATTATACACCATAATGGTGGAGGCCTAGAGTAGAAACACGACTGTGGACAACGGATAAGCCACCGTGCAGCCTGAAGGTCATACCTTATCCACATTACCCACGGAAATAACTAAAACGAGTTACAAACCGGCGTTTACCTTATCCCTCACCCTAAAACGCACTAATTTCTTAAGAGAATCGGAGCCCACCTAAGCTCGAAATCGACTTGCTGGCATGCCCAGAGGAAGGGGTCACCCCTCTGCATGATGCGCTCAGGAACGGTCACGTCAGCGTGGCAGAGCTTCTGTTGGAAAAAGGCGGCGTCGATTTGTTGCACGTTCCAGACAAAGCCGTATGTATTTGAACGTGAAATTGTTCCGCCGTATTGTCTTTTTATTCGTTTTGGTTCGCTTACATACTTTCTTTTAATTGTTGTTTTTTTGGTTCGTTTAAATTTGCCAGCAAAACTGATACCTCGAACAAGGGTTGGTGATTGACACAAATAAACACGTTGGTGTAGTTTCCTTGATGTTTTCTCCCCAGCCGGTTCGAAATAAGTTTACAATAGTCTGTTTATACATCGATAATCCTTAGATAAGTCGTTCGCATTAATCATTCTTTTTCGCGGTTTTTAAACACATCACTTGTAGTTTGACCGGTTAGTTCAGTAGGTTGTATCGTCAGCCGAACGGTTTTGAGATCGAAATCAGCCTATTGCTCGTTGTTTTCTTGTGCTGGGCACTTAAGAACCCACTGATTACTGGATTGAACTAAAGAAGCAGCAACGCTTTGATCATACACAAACCACTGCAAAATATTCAGTATCTTGAATGTGGACGACAAATGCAACGCTATACCAATGTTTTCTTGTCACAGAGATAAACCTGTATATCCAACCTATCCTATATCCATACGCCTATATTTTTCCATTGTTTAAAATTTGCTGTATAACACATTAAAGCTGGTTAATCAAAAGCGAAACATGTATATTCTGTATAAATTTGGAAAGTTGACACACCTTTTCCTTTTCGGGCGGAAATGACAAATTAGCCGATTTCCAGGGCAAAACGCCGATTGACGTTTCCCACAACCAGGAGATAGTTAGTTCGATAATCGTCACGGCTTGCTCCATCGCGTGCAACCAGCGCCTGGGTAGCCTGGACCCCGCAACGTCACCGGAAAGTGCTTCGGATCGAGTATGCTCGTCGGAAGACAAAAGAAGAGAGATGTACAAAAAGGTGCCGCATTTTGTCACAGATTTACATATTGCGATGTTGAGTGAAAAATGAGACGCGGGGAAAATACTGTGGTTGAAGCCTGTGGGTTTGATTTCCATCTAAAGCATCTATTTGTATTTCACCTCCTGGTAAACGCATTCTGCATGTTGCTCCGTTGTTGCAATGTGCGGTTCAATGTAAACAGGCATGTTACGAAACCCTACTTGTATGACTGTATGAGTTATTGCATAGATTCTTGGCCTTTTCCCGGAAGGTTTAGTGGGCATGGTGGAAATCAAACCGACAACCTTCCGGTCCCGTACCTCTGTACAAACAACAAACCGCGAAATGCATATCTTCCATCCACAGATGTTACCCCCCGATTCCCTCATGTCCTCCGACTCTTGGATTGACGCGTGTAACCGATACGTCATGTTGGTACGTCATCTCCTTCATACCTACGTAACCGAGACGTCACTAGTTACGTTCCTCTGCTACCTCGACACCCCGGAAGTCGATTACGACGGAGCGTCGGACCACGTGACCGACGACGTCAATGACTCGCAGTCGTCTTTTTACGAAATCACACATTATTCAAAGGAGAGCACCAGTGACGTCACCGATGCGAAGTTGCGGCGCTACGAACAGGATGTGTATTATGTGTTAAAATGGCCCGAAATAGAGCGAAATTTCCAAGAACACATGAGCAAATTGTTACCGCCGGATAGCTGCTACCTCCCACAAACGTTTAACGTATTTCAAGGTGAGCTTATGGACAGGATAAAGTCACTGTTTCAATAGTTTTTTAGCGTTCTTTTGTGTTATTTTGGAGGGTGAGATTTTCTTGGGGCCATTGGGTACTTGCAATTAACATTGGTTCTCTGATTGGTTTTGGTTTAAACGTGAAAAAATGTCCTCGACAAGAGTAACACTGCCTTTGCTAAGCTTGAATATTACCATTATTTTGGTGAACAATAACAATGCTTAATTAATTCTCTTTAACGTAACTTGTATTTGCTCGCATCAGGTAGTTCAATTTTTGATAACATTGTTTGGTTTGGATAAACAGGTCGATAAGATATTTGTGTGCTTTACAACGTGTTTTTTTTTATATTATTTTGTTATTGTGGTCAGTGCAATTACGTATATGCAGTCACACTCGTAATTTAAAAAATAAAATATAAAAATTGGACACACAAGAATGGTAATACTCTTTCCGTGCTTCGAATAGCAGCATGACCCTTATTGCATTGCCGGTAGCCCTCAAACGTCATACACACATATATATCGGTCACGTGGTAAGTTAAGTTCTTCTGTGGCGATGACGTCGGGTTCTTCTGCTGCCAGCAAGTTTCAACACGTCATCTTGCCTTTGAAGTTTATGCAGCATTTCGCCGAGGTTTGACACTGACAAATTCAAAGTCTTAGTTGGATCGGATTGAGGTCGGATTGGTTGATGTAACATTTCACAGCAGTTCCCTTCCCTGGGTTTGCTGAATTTTGTCCTTTTCTTAAGTGGATTTCCAAGGCACAGTACGCACAAACTTGATACAAGTAGAATCAAATAAAGTCGTTCCATTTTGAGTAAAACACGGTCAATTATGGCCAGAACAACTTCATTCTAACAAGCCTATCATATAGCGACCCAAGAACCTTTGTGGAAATTAAAGTATAGTATTTCTTGACATTAGTGTGGCTAGAATTAGGCTGCGTTACCGGTAAAAATGTACTGTAATTCTACGAAATAAAGCGACATATGCTACTTTAAAACCAATAAAATACTACTTCTACTGAAAATAAAACAATATTCTATCTGATTGTTTTTAATATGTTTTCTTGCTGGCTGCAGTTTTCTATTGGTTACTCTTATACCCCCATACCAACGACCAACTGATGAGTTAATTGTCACTTATAAAATGCCTATTCTTACAAAAAAATAGATTATACATTTTATTATCTATCTCTTCTAACGTGTGCCGTGAGCAGCAAATTGACACTCCACGCCCATTCTTTAACCGGCTCCAGTATATCACCACTGAACATTCCACTTCACCGCAAGAGCGGGTGTTCAGCCGGCCGGTAAGCATCAAGCCGTTCAACCAACGACCGACGCATTGCATTAGACAGCCGTGGTAGATGCCCTTGGGACATGACTAATACTTCCGACCTAAATAACTTCCAAGACAGAGCATCCACTGTTGTGCCCGTGCCCGCGGAATATAAACACGGTTTTCGCATTGAACCGGATATTGTTGTCTCGAAATTACAGAAGACTCTTTTCATCGACTGAAATCAATGAAGAGCTTGAGTTTTAACTGATAGACAACCTCTGAGCAATTTTATTCATTACTGCAACACATTTATTGTATGGATATTTTAAATTTTTTTTGTTGTAAAATTAAGTCATTAAACATGTAGTTATCCGCTTGGGTAAGTGAAAGTATCAAAGCAAAGTGCTCATTTTTTAACTGTGACAAAATATGATATATGTAAAATTCCAACGAGCATAGATACAGTTAGGCGTCGTATTTGCTTTATTATTAAATCCTTAAATATATTTCAGCTTTAGATAAGATGTCCAGGCATTTTATTATTAAAAAGAACTTTTAATTACCACAACCATACACATAAGGGTTACGCAAGTTTTGTGTGTTCACGTGCCCCTACGAACTATATATTCCACACGTTATCGCTAACTCATCATTCGCAACCACAAATGAAATCGTTTTATCAAAACACATATTCACGAAATCGACTTCCAACTCCTCATTACACTTGGGCTATGTAGTCAGCTAGCCAGGGAAATTATAAACGTTGCTTATACGCCTGCATAGTGTAACAAGATCAATGTCTTTCGTTCACATAGGTTTTGCGACAAGTGTTCTGCTTTTCCTTTGGTTTCGCGGGGTAGGTTGGTCTGCACTTGATATTTGAAAGTATAACAATTTCAGTCGCAGGCTCAGGACACATTCGCTTAATTATTCCTCATATAATCCGATATGCAAAGTGACCCTTATGTTAATCGTCGATGTTCCCGAAATTACACATAGAAAGTTATGCATTTTTAATTTCTAAAATTTAAGTTTGAGTGTGTCATTAACTTCGTAACTGGGCTTCGCGCTGACACTTGACTGGGCATACCCTGAGCTATAGTTTGCTAACGATCGACCGGAAGCTCTATTAAACCTATATATACCCGACCGTATCCTTGGATTTAAAAATTCCCTATGTTGAAATATATTTATTTAGGTAGCAGCGGTTTACACTAGAAACGACACGTTTCACCCAACGATGCCTGTGTACACGGACAGTCTGCCATTCAAGCGGCTGGGTAAGTGCTTACAAAATATGCCAACATTTAAAATACCTTATGAGACCGTTATTTTACTGGCAACATAAATGCCAAGAAGTACAGTAGACGGATGCCTGTTTGCCACTCCTTTTGTACTATTATCTTCACCAACTTTCTTTCCAATATATTTGGTAATAAAAACTTGGTCTGTACTAATTATACAGACTGTATCGACATGGTGAAAATGGATGCTGAGCTGATCTTTCAGCAAAGCAGCTCCCAGGAGATATGCGCCACATTCTTTATAGCCCAGCCACATCAAGTGGTATCGATTGAAATACGGCGAACCTCAATAAGCTGCAGTAGCGGGGAATCCATCCAGGTATTTGAGAATGCTAAACTTAATTCTTAAATTATTACTTAATTTATTTTTTGCCAGTTTCTTCTTCTAAAATTAAATGTTAAAACGTTAAAAGCTATTTGATAATATCGAACGCTAGTGATCCTGATGTGGATTAAGTGCTACAGTATATAATCGGAACTTTACAGTTCAAGTTCGTGCATTTAAATTTAAGTTATTTGGGACACACTACTAATGAACTAACCGTACGAAATAGCAAATTAAGCGCACATACTTACTAAAACACATTTTCTTTTTTAATGTTTTAAGCAGATCTGTAAACAGTAAATACACAAAGTGACAATAAATATTATTTCACGCACCACACACAGATTATAGACGGGTGGATGACACAAGACCGCATGCTGCCTGGTGTAAACGATCATCAACTGCCAGCACACCGTCGTACTCTAGAATATTGTGACGAGGTGTCAACGGACGGGACTTTGACCTTCACTTCATCACAGAACGTGGCGCTGCTCCAATATCGTTTGTTTCCTGAAACCGAAGTTTCGATTCACTTTGTGAAAACCGAAGCGGAGGAACGTGAGTTTAAACTGAAAATGGAAGCGTTGTCTTGTTCTTGAAGGCATGCTGTTCAAGCATTTTTATATCAATTGTGTCCGTGATATAGCTTGGTGGGTTGGATCATCGGCTTTCAGTCAAAAAGTTAGATTCGAAACTAACCTCTGACTATTTGATCCAACAACCTTTTGTTTGAAATTCTACACGGTGTTTACCCTCAGCAAGGCACTTATCCGGGCATCGCCGAACCCACCCGATTAATGAGGTATTAAACTTCGTTTACTCCTTCATGGGGCCATTTAAATGTAGCCACATGGTTTTTCGTCGGTTCGAAACTTACCCCGGTTAAAAACATGAATATCATTCTCTATACCTTTGATGTCGGTACTGAATTTTTGTTGTTGTTTGCTGTTGCGGTTAAGGTAAAAATGAAAGACTTATTATTTCTGTCATCAAACATTGTTTTCAATATTCTACAGCAATATGTAACATCGTTTCGCCTGATTCGTATGGTGATCATATTATGAGGTCGGTTAAGGGGCGCAATTGCACTTTCTCAATGATCCAACCAACACTGCTGGTTGTCAAAAGGATCGAAATAAACAACAATCCGGTAAGTTGTCTGTGGAAATAGAATAGTCATATTTATTCGTAGTGGTGGGAAACCCTAGGGGTCGTTATGTCAAGGGCATTCTTCGGAACATTTCGTACCCATAGAACTATTTCCGCAGCTGTTGCAGTGTGTTAAGTATACGAAATTTCTACAGTTTGTTAAAAACACATTAATCCATGTTTAAGGAAAAGCCTGTTGACTGCCTTGCTTAAAGCTAATATCGACCAGAATACGGCTGGTATCGTTAAGTATCCCAGTGTTTCGGTGCCCGAAAGATAATTGTCCGTTGGCTAAACATTTGGGTACGGACTATATATTTTGGCTAAACAATTTAGATCTTGATTTGACGAAGTTATGTTTTATCATGCGCCACGGATACACCCCAAAAGAAGCAGGTGGAAGGTTTCGAACACACGGCCTCTCGTTGCGTTGTTGTGATGCCCAAAGCCCTAACTGGCCGTTCGGATAGATGCATTTATCCCATTTCAGGTGTACGCGAATTCGACGATTGATATCCCGTACATTGAAATACTTAAAGGCGACACTTTGGACACAAGTGACATGAAAGTCGTGGCTCAATTTAGTGAACCGACCTTACTCAATGGTGAGTTCTTTGAGCTGGTTCCATGTCTTCGTAATAGGGAATTTGATGCGTATAGTTAGTTATACTGGTAATTTGCATATGGGTGGGCGCACTGCTATTATGTTGTATTTCGATATGTGAGACATCTGTTTAAATAAATCCAACTTTATTGCATTTGTCCGATAACAAAAGGACAAGGCTACACGTTATAAATTGAAACATCCATAAACTTACGCAATGAGATAATTCAATAATAAATAAAAATCTTTTATTTTGAGGGGTCTATAGTTTCGAAACCGTCGTAAATGGTTCAGTTCTCAAATGTATACCGATTTAGTTGGGATAGATATTTAAACGCGTAACAGTTAAAAAAACAAAACAACATAGATAAAAAAACAAACGATGCGAAGAAGACGAATGAAAAAACGTGTATTTTCTTTTAGATGAATTGAAATACTCGCTAGATGGCGGTCACGCTGCTATAAGGATGACGTCATTCGGCTATCGCAGGAACGAGATCCAGTTCTCATTCAGCAGAATAGCACCAGATGCGATATGACATTGAATCGTGCATATTTCTTCTTGTACCATTGTGTTTTATGCTACGAGATGTGAGCCCTGTTTTACCTTTGCCGTTAAAGTGCCTTTTTGCACGATATGTAAATAAACTTGCATAATTTAAGCGCGGAAAGCTATTGTTTCGTGTCTACTTTGATCCAAACAATTCTAGGTTTAACCAGGGAATATGTTTATAATAAAACCTTGTAAGTATTCTGGTTTATATATCTTACCCTTTGAGCAGAAAAAAGTAGTAGTTGTATCGTGTTCGTTAATAGATCTGGTCAGATTGCAAATACATTGCAGTTACTGTTACCGCTGTTAAAGTTTTAAATGAAGTGTATATTATTTATTTGACAAAAAAGTGGATTTCTTAAAAGCCTCCTTCACTTTTTCTCGATCTTCGTATTTCACTCATTAAGTTCTAAAAAACTTTAATTAAACCGGGAATGTATAGGAACGATAGGATAGGATCGTATAGGATATTCATGTTTATCCCCGTGAATGGGAAAACCAAGGGGGTTAACACACTGGCAATCGTCAGATAACTTCGCGCCCACCGTCGGGTTACCGGAGCTATTGCAGTGTGTTGTATATGATAGACAGAAACCCATTAATTCGCTGGGTTCAGGCAATGTCCGTAAAAGAAATCAATTACTCTAAAAAGCTTAATGTGCGATAAAACGAGTGATTATGCTGTATATGTCGAAATACCGCGTTGTCTAGCCTAACCGAGGAGTGGCGCATGCACATCGCGATAAGTAATGTAGACCAAAAAGGCCTGTTGCACTGAAATAGCGTAGAACAACCATACTATACTGTATGAAACTGGAATTACGATGAATTCGAAAATGTTCGTTCGCAGCCTATTTAATCCACAAATAGCAGTAACTGGTTAATTAATTAATCGCCCAAAATGTGGCATGTAAATCCTTTTTATATAGATTTCGACAAAATTCTTGCAAAATATGATAATTTAATCCACCTTATAGAAGAGGATAAAATATTCATGTTTTCCTGTGAATGGAAAAACCAAGGGGGGTTAACAGATTACAATGCACCCAAGGCGGGTTTCCGAGGCTATTGCTGTGTGTTGTGTATTATTCTCACGTTCCTTCAATTTAGTAAAACATATTAATACGCTGGGTTAGGGCAATCTCCGTTAAGTCAGATACCCGAGGAAACAACCGACTAGCTAGCGAACAGTTTTGAAATTGCAACCGTTGGACTGAAAGGCGACGCACTATTCCACGAAGCTAATCAGTCGGGAATCCTAAATGTTCTCTGTTCTCTTGTTGGACCCGACTGTTTAAGGTAACGTACGAGGGTATATTTTTATCAAAAATAGTATTGACTGCCATTGGCAACTTTTTCACCAGAGTTGATTTCATTAAACAGTTCCTATATCGAGTAGAAATCCGCATCGATTTTTTAGAAATTTTCCCGGTCATCACTCTTCCGAAACTGATCAAATATTCAGCAAATCGGTATCTTGAATATTTATATGTATACCCCGAAGCAATGGTGATAGATTTAGTAACATTGACAAAACACGTAATCTCGGTACGACATTTAAATGCATGAAGAAACCTTTATAATTCAAGAGAAACAAACATTGTGTCACGTGATAAAGGATTCGTGCGTTTGTGTAATATGACAAGGAGAGTGTCCGACGAGTTTAAATTGTATAATTTAAAAATGGAATAAAACATCATTCTGAAAAGTCTTAAAATGAAACAAGAGCAACACCAAAGGGGGGAAAATAGGGAAAGTATGATAACTAATTCGAAGACTTTCTAACAGTAATCCGAACGCCATACTCCCGATTGTACATCCTTACATTATAGTTTGACATTTATATACGTTTCGAAACGCATCATAATCGCATTTTTAACGCCTTATTCACTTTCATGATTTGGGGAACTCTATAAAGGGGGTTGAGGGGTGGCTTGTTGGTTGAAAAGACAAAATAAAGTATCATCGCTGACAAATATGTTTATCTGGTTTTCATGGAAAGGTTTCATGTGCGAAAAGAAAATACTTAACTTATATTTCTAGTGGCAAGAAGAACGGTTTCTTGTGGTCTTGTGTTTCGGATAATGGGACTATACGTATTAAAATATTTTCCATAGTCCGGTAACTAGTACCCGCTGTCCAGTTGCCGCAACTTATACGGTACGGTCATGGCCTCTGGGAAACTGCATTGTGGGAAGCGAAAGTGACGTTTCACGTCTTCGCTTTAAACGGATGACACCTAAAGTTTTGTTGTGTTGACTTGGGAAGACGTGGACTGTTGACCGTGGGTCATGTAAAGACGGGCGACAAGCATAGGTAAGGAATGGCTTGAGGAGCAGTAAAAACGTCATGCATGGAATGGTGACGTCATCATGACGCAATATTCGGTCGAAGATGGGTAGGAGCGATGTTGATGTAATCGGTGAGAAGACGGACAATTTTCACCATCTGTGGATTATGGTATAAAGCAAGGTAATAATTAAGTGCGACCCATGGTGTGGTGGAATGGGAGCCGGAAGGGCGCAACTTCGATTGCCACCGTGCCCTAATGTTTTCCATTTAATTTGTAATAAAACACAGTGCCTGAATAGCCGTAATTATTAGTGTAAATTACACATAACAAAAAAAAAAACTAAGCACAAAGTAATAGCTTAGGTAACATGAAAGAGCGTGGGTGTATATTACAAATGATTATACAGGTGAAGTCCAGTATTATTAAAATGTGAAGCACTTGTATGGCTAAACCTTTTAAGTAACACTCCCATGGTTTAGCTTTGCTGTACTGTTATCACCACCATTCGCTAACAATTAATGAAGTTTTGAAATGTTATCCCAGGCAGTTGCATAATAAACTTATAGGGAACAGATAACAATTCCTAGTTAAAACAAAGCTCTTAGCCTAAACGTGTGTGTAAAGGTTTTAAGATGTCGGGGCTGTGAATAGAGAAAGACAACAGTGTGTGGAACCGTGTGGAACACGTTTATAGGTAAACCTTTTATGTAACACTCCCATGGCTGATGTTTTAAAAAGGTAACACCCATTTTGCTACCATGGCTTGACGACCTTTTAAAATGACATTCAAGGCAGTTCCTTTCCGTAATTAGCTATTCCACTAATAAAATAAAAATCACGGCCACTATTACACTGGCAGGAAAACTAACCTGTAAGAGATTCATGCTGTAGAACAGTTTTCGTGCCACGCCCGACACGTCAATCACGAGCATTAGGTTGTCTTGGCAACCACCAAACGTCACAACGTCAGCAAGCCGGTATATTTCTTTAACCTCCTGTGATTAAGACATGCCAGTGTGTCAGGAGTTATAAGTAATATACATGTGTCCGTTTAATAGAAATCCATAGTTGAGGTTGCCGGGTTAACGACAATCAAATCATAAAAACAATAAACACGTGGGTCTACTATCAGTAACGGACACAACAAAAACATATTCATCAATACGATATATCTTAATCCGCAATTTTTCAAATTAATACAACTGTCCAAACAAGTAGGACAACATTGTCGGGAAATCCAAGCAATGAATCAAAACAAGCGGCTTACCATGGATTTGTAGTTTAACACGTGGAAAGCACCTTCAGTGACAGCCAGCCAGACGACTTCGCCTTTTTGTTTACTGCTCGTTTCAACCTACCAAGGAGTTATGAGTTATAGATATCTTACTACCGTTTATTATATATATATGGAGTGGTATATGAATCGGTCGCGTAACCATTCGACCATACGGTGCTTACTTTAGCTAAAAAGAGAGCAGCGCCGCATAGCGGATACTTTCGCATCACGTTAAGGAAGATTTTGGTGCATTCCAACGGGGTGGTTCCCTCTAGCGCCACCCACCGGGTCGTTGATTCGCTCCCGAATCAACCTGGAAAGAAGCGACTTTCAATATTGGAAAGCGGTAAAGAAGTTAATATCTTGGTACCGGTAGACACAATATCCCTCATAATAGCACAGATGACAAGAACCATTTGACAGTGTTTAGTCTGGATCCTGTAGATTAGCCTCGCAGAAATTATATGACAAGTTAATTTGATTCTGGGGCAAACACGTCGTAGCTAGCTAATGCATTGTCGTAAATATACCTGTTTGTGCAATAATTAGTAATTTTTTTGTTTATTGTTTAAATAACATTTAGTTACTTCTGTATTTATACTGCCAACCAATGCTTTGTGCTTGTAACACATGGAACCAGCACTTTAATTGAGAATATTGACAGCTTCACATCTCCATGGTGAATAAACCCTGCTGTTCACTCCCTGCTTTTTATATTTTAACAAAAAGCTCTTACTTGTGCTGGTGCTTACTCCCGCCCTCCTGGAACCGATGAGGGTGGAACATCTTCATCACGTGATCAAGCGATCCCGGTGCCGTGCGAGATTGGTCGCCCAGGTAGAACTTCGCAGCCAATGGCGTCGCTTCGATTGACAGCTCACGCGTCATAGGTATGACGTCATGGGCAAGGTTGTCGGCCAACTGGAAAAGAAAAATGAGGAATTTGATATTAACTATGTGACAGCGGTGTGTCCGCGTATTTGCTTTGCGTTGGTATAGGAGATGTGGCAGTTCGCAAGAGATTAGCTTTAAACTAATACTAAACAATTTTTGGGGGGTGAGTTTAATCCCAAGTTATTAGCAATAGCATTTTTACGCGTAAAAGATACAATACTACGTGTTACAGCTACTACAGTAGAAGAATATTTGATTATAAACCACCGACTCAGTTTCATTCGATTAAGAAAACGTCTGTATATTGGCCCTGCCTGTCCCTTAACATATACGCGCAGAAAACATATACGCGCAGAGATTGTATTGTTTGGTATACCACCGCCGAATCGGAAATCACCGTTGCGTTCTAACCGGATTATGCTAATTCTTACATAGTGGGTATATGGTAGTAGTATAGGATATTCATGTTTAGCTTATTTTTTTATGATAGGATATTCGAGTTTTATTTTATTTTCATAATACGATATTTGTATTTTATTTTATCTTTATAATAAGATATTAAAGATTATCTTATTTTTATGATAGGTTATTTAAGTTTTATCTTCTGTTTGGATATTCAGGTTTACAGCTTACAATAAGCAACGTCTAAAACATGTCGTGCACTGGTCCACGAACAATGACACACACTCCACATCGGACTCGAAACGTGACGTCACGAAAATCCGCTTCCATTGAGACCACAACGCGACAACGAACCTGATACGCAATCAGTTTCTTTTCTTTGTCGGACTCGAGTCGGGCGTAGGATTGGAATGTGAGACGTCGCTTGAACGTGAAGCGAGCTGTTTGCCGATTCGTGTCGGTTGCGCTGTCCTGTGGCGTCGGGGGAATTCCCTTCGTCGTTACCGCGCCCAGTCGGGCGACCGTCTCCCAAATAGAGATGACGTCACAGATCTACGAATAAAAAATTCCGACACGGTCAAGCCAGTAAACGATTATATACAATAAAGTTGCCGACGTTGGGCCTCTGAAACAAGTATTTAACTCATGTACGGTAGATTCAAATTTTGACTCTTTACCTTTGAAAAAACATCGGTTAAAAGGAAAATAAATTACGCATGATTTAACGACAAATTACGCCATATTACGGCGTCTGACACGTCATTTTATGACAAGGTTTTGCGCGAGTCTGTTTTTTATGTCATATCCGCCGTAACAAACGCACTCACCTTGACGGAAGCTTCGATGCAATGATCGATTTGGATTGTGACGTCAGGATCGTCGACGTAGAGCGCGAAGCCCGCCATGGACTGGTTGCGAACCCCCATTTGTGTGCAGACCCGGGTGGCGAACTCGCTCGCTGTGGTCGAACCGTCGAAACTCACCACCTTAAATGTGGTGAGATGGTGAATAGTCCATTTGCATTGCTCAGTTGGTTGGTTGGTGTTAAGTTTTTAGTCAAGATGTGTTGGATCGAAACTGGTCTAGCTGTTGGGTCAGGCGCTTAGCGGACATTGACTGACGCAGTAGATTAATGTGTTGTAACTAAAAATTTGTGTCAATCAAACACAACGCACTGCAATAAATTCAGTAACCCGACGACGGACGCGAGGTCATCTGACAATTACCGATTTAATAAAGCGCTTTTCCCAATCACGGGAAAAAAACATATATGCCCTATTCCAAATATGGGTTGATTGTATAAATGGTGGCGAGTTTGGGTGCGGGTCAGCAGTTTCTTCACACATATTGCTTCGATTAAGGCCTTGGTTGTGATAGAAAGTAATTAATGTAGGTTTCCAACATCAAAAAACGCAATACTACCTTAACAATATAGAATCACAATATATACATCGGCATCTTACATATAAGCTTTTACAGCTTTTTCCGGATTTATAGTTATATTTTGGAACAGATAAAGTCAGCGTAATGTGCTTTATAAAGGATCCGCTGTATTCATTTCCAGTAGTACCAGAATGTCTATGTCACATACCTGATACGAAGTGTCGGCAAAGTGCACCGGTACACTGAATGGTAGGGAGTGGTGGTAAGGGTTCTTTAGTAGGACTGAGAGGCACTCTGTCTTTGATGGCGACACCATCCGCTCTCCAAGTGCTTTGGTGCGTTCCAGCGTCCGTTGGCAGTATATCACGTACTGGCCCGCCTCGTTCCTGTATGGAGGTGGGTATGAATGGGGAAACTGGGTAGAAGGGAGGGAAGAAGGAAACTGCACACTAAAATGAAGATTATGACTTTAAGGTTAGTGTAAGGGCTTAAGGTTTGTGCTTGGGTAGGGTTAGCATTAGATTTCATTGTTTTAGTGAGTAATTTTCTTCCTCCCCACTTTGCCATCTCTTAGTGTTACTTGTAAGAATACAAGGATTGGCGACGACCCGCCAGAATCACTTACTTGGTGGCCCGAAAGGAAGAAAAAGAGAAAAGCATGAAAACATTTCAACCCTATATCAATCTTTAGCCCCGACTCTAACGCCATAATATTAATTTACGGTAAAGTTTCCCTCTTCCCCGTTTCTCATTTTTAGTTATCCTTCACTTACTTGGTAGACGAGTGGCGTTTGAAGTGCGCGGCCAGACACCACAATATGCTACTCCCGGGGAGAAAGAGTGGGAGAATCAAAGAGAATAACTTCCACGCCTGAGAAGGGAGAAATTAGGTCAACTACAAATACCAGTGTAGAAATCCCGATTTAAATTAAATATGGTCACGTGAGGAATTTGCACCCTGGTCGTGTTGCACCCTTCCATAGGTACATATGGTTCGAACGATGAAACAAATAATTGTTTTCATAAGGGTAAAAAGTTTAAGCTTTTCAATTTCATTGTATCAGTGAACTGCACAGTCATCCTAACAACCAGGTATTTACACTCAATTTTGACAACCAAAAAAACGCAAAAACGAAGGTCGTAAAAACACTCAAAATCTAAACAAAACAAAGGACTTATTTTTAAGGTCAAGTGGATGAGGTCGGAGAACTCACTTGTAAGTACGAAGGGTCGTCGACCTCCGAGTCCCTGCGATTTGTCACTTTGATGAGCTGGGCGTAGAGCTCGTTCCTCAGCTCCAAGTGCGTCAGGCATGAGTGAGCAATGCGCTGTACCAGGGTCACGTGGTAGTCGGCCGAAGCTACGTCGAGGGCGACGTTGGTGAAAAGTTGGATAGACTGGGGAAATGCATCCGGTTAACTGCGGTCTAGGAAAGCAAAATACAAGTTTGGATATCTCATTTTACATTGACACAATGTTATACAAATGATACGCTGTACCTGTACCCGTGAGTGTAAAACGTCTTCAAAAAACTTGGTTTAACAGACCAGACTGTGTTTATATCCAGTATTTAAATGCAAGATATAAGGTTACAGGCCACGTCATTATTTTCTAGTTATAATGGGTATTCGTTGACCTATTTGAACTTTTGTAGTTTTGCCGTTTTATCCTGCCTTCTTAACTTAAATTAATTGTGCCATTGGTCTTTAATGTAATAAAGGAGCGAAAAACTAAACTAAAATAAGATTCAGTTATAGGAAATTAAATAGTATTGTTTAGTTAAAATGGTAGTTTTAATAAATAGATTACAGGTATCTAACGTCGTATAAAACTCTACCTTGGCGATTTTCATGGCTTCGGTTTGCAAGGCCTCCGACGACAGAGTGGTAAGCGGTCGCGTCGGGCCCTGCTTGTTGTAGCACAGAACCGGGTTTCTCCATATGGAAGTGTGCGCTTGCTGCGAGGAGCCCTGCTTTGGTTCGCTCTGCACCAGTCGCACCAGGAGCCGCTCCACCTCGGTGGTCGCGGTCGGGTCTGATGACGTACGTAGTGACGTCTTTAGAGCTCGAAACCAAGTGGCCTGGAGAACAGAGTGAATGGGTAAAAACAAAAACTAAGAAAAAAAGAAAAGAAAAAAACTCCTTAAATAGCAAAAATCTTTTTAAAGGGGTAGGTAGACCTTGGTGTATTATCATAAGCATATTTATATACTCGTGTGGTCGTAACATACTCGTTGCCCATTAAGCTATGACTGAATATATTTGGGATAACTCGCAAGAACTATTTTTTAGGCAACGAGTCAAATTTTGTTGAAAATGGGCTTTAAAACATCTGGAGTGCAAGCATGGCTTGTTTTACCAGCAATCCTATTAAAATATATAGGTGTACTACCACGTATATGAAGAGAAGCTTACAGAGCTTTTTCTGTTCAACCATTTGCATATAAAGGGCATACAAAAATGAGTCGGGATTCTGGTGTGCAGTGAATGAAAAAATCGGTATTTTTAACACACCTTTTCGACCTCGGAGTCGAAAGAAAGAAAGACGTCGGGTTCGCCGTCATTAATTGGTCGAATTACAATCACGTGTTCAAAAGCGGGGGGCGGTGAGTTGGGTCGATTGTGACCCGGATTAACCTTTAATTGCACATCCTCAATCCCACACCCCCTCAGTGAAAGTCGCATTTCGGTGGTCTGTTGGGGGGGGGGGGTTAAATGGTTAAATGGATGAAACTTAACAACTACGCTAAACTAAAAAGGAGGGAAAAGGGGAGAATGGATAACACATGTCAATAAAAGTAGGCAATCTAACCAAGAATCCAACACTAATTTTAAATGCAAAACTAACCCCAAACTCTAACGTTGGCCTTAACACTAAACACAACCCAATCTTTATTTGAGTGCATATTTCCCTTTCCCCCATTGTATCTTTCTTCCTCAAAATGGTTCCTTATTTAATTCTTTCCTTCCATTTTTTTCGGCATAAAAACTCCCAAATTCGATTCCTGTTTATTTCAGCCAACCAAGTTATATCTCTCGACGTCTTTATTAAAAACACGAAATATTAATTCAAGATGCAACTCATGACTCCTCAAACCTAAGAAAAACAAATGATTAAATTCAAGCATAGTTCAACCGACCTTGGAAAGTTTGTCTTCGTAACACTCGATGGCGCCACCGTTCAGCCGAGCCCACACGCGGCAACTGTTCCCACCGATTGTTCGCTTCAACCAACCGTCTGTTACGTCATGCTTGTACTTCGGAGGCTGACTTCCGTTGATGACATCCGCGATCGCTACGTCAAACAGCGTATATTACAACACCACAAAGTTATAAAACACTTAAGCTAACATAGGAGGTTTAAAATTTATGAATTTTGCTGCCATAACCTGCAAAAAACTACTAATCTAATATGTTTATTAAACAAAAAAACTAATCAAATCTGGATATTATCGGAAGAAACATATAATATTCAGTATCGTAATAAACATTTAACGTTTTAGGTAAATTCCCAAACACGCCTTGCAACGTTGACCTCGTAAGCACACGCTTCACACTGAAGTAATCCAATCAAAACCAACCGCAAAATCTTATGACGCTAGTCAACTACGCAAATCAAGCTAATACCGTGTGTTTGACGACGAACAAGGTTTTGCGGTGCAAATACAGACACCTGTATAAGAGCGCCAGTCGTTGGGCGAGTTGCCACATCGAAAATAAAGAATTTTAATTAGAATAGAATGTCAACCGTTTGTGTAAATGCTAAGAAGGGACGAATATTAGGACTGAATTGGATATACATGTATAAGAACACAATTTTGTGGTAATTGCAGACGGTACTGTTTATACGACCTATTCGAGTCCATTGAGTTTTGTTTTATGGATTAAAGGCGTGCGCGAGTGTTAATCAGGGAGTGGTACACACTAACGTCAATCAGAAGACATGGTAGTACACCATGGTATAAGCTACAATTATAGATAACATAAGAACGGCCGATAAAGAAGAGCGATTACTTTATGTAATACATACACGTTATTTTAATGGTTACCCTAGCTAGAGCAAATTATTTTCATGGAAAGGGTTAAGATCGGTTTGGAATGAGAACGAACCTTGAACCCAGTTGTCTGCGACAGCTTGCGACTCGGCGATGAAGTAGAACGTTCGCTTGCCGAGCAAAATATGGAAAGTGCAGTTGGTCTGGTAATCACGTGTTACCTTGGCAACCTCACCGCTCTCGAGCGCCGACAATGGAACTTGGCCTTGCGGCTTCTTTCCAACGTCGTTCTGAAAGATTTTCTTTTAAATTAGTTGAATGTGTTTGTCTTTATTTTCAATTTGGCGTATAAGCGAAAGTCTTTTTTTAAACAATATTCCAATAAAACGTAGACGTTGTGTCATCCAAACCAGGCGTCGGAAGTCATTGGGGACGCACGATGAGCCCAGCGTTTTAATAATTTTCACAAATGCAATAGTAATGTCATTATCTTATACATCACACCACTAAAGTTCAGGTAACGTTAACATTGTACGTGTTGTAACACCCCTGCGTTTTCCCACACCTTGAGTTAGAAAAATACTCTGACATGTTCAGTTTTAATAAGTTTGGTACATATCTTTATGCGCCGTCTGAAATTCTAAAAATGCTTAATGATCCGCAAACGGAAATTATTGTAGGAAGAATTAGCGAGGGATAATTCTAGATTTAAACCCAGGGTAAAAGGTTGTCCTTTATCAACGTCTTACCGGAGATTTGTAATACACAAGTGTATCGTGCTGCAGGACGAACCAGCGTTTCTTCCACGCTCGAACTCTACCGCCGAGCTTCGACAAATAGCCGGCTTTGCTTCCGTTGTGCGCTACTTGGGAAGTGTCCACTGGGGGCTTCACCGGGGCGCTGGGGCCGGGGTCTGGGGACGTTTTGAACAACTTGTGCTCGGGTTCGGAGGAGTCGCTGGGGTCGAGGGAGGGGTGGAGGGACAACGCGTCTGGGGGGATCGCGTAATCGCCTTCTGAGCTCGCCATTGATTGTTGAGAGTTCGCTGGTAAAAATAAATTTTATTACTGAATATGTATATACCTAGATTTGTAGTGCTGAATTTATACTATTGGGTACGTATTATTAGATATGTATTACAGGATATAGGTATTCGTGACTGAGTTAATCTGTTTATAATTACTTGTACGTGTATAACCAACACACAACTATCTCACACAGTTTATCTGTCGAATGTGGTGAGTTTGCTAAACAACAAGGCCTTTGTGTTGTATACGTGGAATTATGGAAGGCACTACTCGCATTTAATATTGCAAGCTTCTATATACAAGATTTTCACTAATTGCATTGTATATAATACAGCATCATGTCCTATTACTATAGTATTTGCCGTCGAAAATAATACATACCAGCAGGGGCTGTAATAAAAAGGCATAAGTCAACTCTGCACGTATGTTCTTAAACGCAGTGTGGGAAATATCACATAATGAGCTGTTTCGTAAAATTTCCCAATTCCCCAGAGCAACAACAGTTGCGCAGCAGAAAAAGTCCGATTGTTTTATGGCGTTTTCCACGCCGTGGGAGGTCAAGCGCCGTGTCGCAGTTGAAGTCAAATAGCTAAAACGGGTATTTTGCAAACGCTAGTCGTTTCCGCTTGGCAACGCTTACACATCGTTGCACTTGGGGTATTGGTGTACACAACAGTATTGTGTGTACGCAGCAGTATGACAGCTGGTGCGACCTAAATCGGGTCGCCGCTAAAACAAATCGATATATCGGATTATTAAAAATTGATATATCAAACGAAAGAAAACCGGGGATGGTGCGAAGGGCGGTGACCTGCGTAATTGAGCTTAAGGATAATGGTAAAGTCGGCGCCTCTCAAAGGAAAATAGGAATTTTTTAAGTTCATCGTTGGTTTGTTTGCGTTCAACTTACCGACCGTTCGTTTTCCGACGGAGCGTAATGCGTAACACAATATAATTTTAATCAAAACTAGTTAAGTCTAAAACGTTTTACTTGAAATAAAAAGTAATATTTTTTTTTGAACTTAAGCGTTTGGCCGTTTCACCCATGGTTGTTTTATATGCACCCAAGCCCGGTATCGTGGCTGGGTAGACAATAAACACTCGTCGTGCTCGGAAACGAACTGACTACGAGTCAAGTGAACCGCGACTTAAATCAGTTTGAAAGGTGGATCGATAACACCATTATTAAAGAGAAAATCCTGTGATTTTGTCCGTGGGACGAAACAGTATTGCTTTCCCTTTGTTACTGGTGTCTGTCAATTTACAATTATATGCACGACATTAATAACACACACGGTGTCTGGAGCAAGTACAGGGATTAAAAATCATAATAAGTAAGGGTTGGATAGGAATATGAAAGAACCAATGGATGGAAAAACGAGAATTAGACATTTAAACACAGGCTAAAATGATGCGCTATATTAACGTCTTTTGTAATACACAATTTTGTAATGGTAGATTATGAACAAAAAAAACAATCGAGGAAAACGTACCTCGTTTCGTCGCGCGCAGAGGAGCTGGGCTCCCGTTCCTGCGTTGCTGGGCGGAGGAGGGGATTCCGTTCTCAGCGGATGATGATAGGCTCCTCCGTGGAGGATGGTGACGTGGCGAGAGCTGTCGAGGGAGGAATGCTGGATCTTCATCTGATGAGTCCGATGCGTCGGCAAACGGGGAGCTACGGACGAGCGCCGCTTTCTACGTAGTGGGTTAGATTATTTAAAGCGATATTTATACATTTTAACAATGGAATATACATTTTTCAATACAACAAAATTTCCAATCCCGTTCCAATTTTTCATTCAAAACAATACAACTTTAAATGGCCGGACACCGCGGCACCAACATAACTACACATTCTGGTAACACATGTACACGAGTGGGTAAGATACGTTTTTACGGCGTGTGCATCGGCAACATAACTACCGGGCCGGAACAATATCCGTACAATGGCCTGCCAACAAATACACAACCGCAAAGCTAAAAAAAAGTTTTTTTTTCCGTTTGTGGCCACTGCCAAAAACCACTACACTGTTCGAGAGGCTTTCAAGCCACAGTAATATGTTTGTGTTGACTTACCCCTTTGGTCTTGGTGTAGACAGGAACAGCAAATGGCTGAAGCTGAACGAAAACATTGTGGTCAATTTGGGCGAATTATACTGCTACTCGGGTAAAGCGCTTCAAAAAAGGCCTTATAAATGTGCGTCAATTTTACGCCGGCCGCAAGACACTACACAATAGGTTTGCATGTTCGAAAAATCTTGATCCAAAAAATAAACGTCAGCGGCAATTTGCTGTGATTGTTCATGTGCATCATTTAAGGGGTATGTGGTTGGGGTTTTGGCGCACGTTCGCCATTTGGTCGTCTTTTAACTTGGGTGCGAGCTCATGCTGAATTTCCACGGGGGTATAATTGAGGTTGTAATTTGGAACTGTTAAACTTCAGGTTTTGACAAGTGGCTGACCGAAATCTGACAGCGCATAACAAACAAGTAACAAACGTGGTGAATTTAAAACAATGGGTCCTTTGTGACGCAATCAACGCGACTTTTTGTAAGCGCATTCGAGTGCTTTTATAATTGAATATGGGAAATTAATAAAGCACGCGGCAAGGGTAAATAAATAGAAATTCGGAGATGACTCGACATATGATAAGTTTAAACAAAAATAGCAATCATGCAAAAATTCACGCTTATATTTCCGTTACGACGTGCAAGAAAGCATAAGGTGTACGACCTCACTCATATGCGACAACGTAGTCTATATTGACATTATTCTACGACGTACAGTTTTATTTGGGATATAAAATTATAAGATCGCTTTGAAGTACCTTGTAAACGATCTCTGCGAAAATTCCAGCTTTGTGGTTGCTGTTTGGAAGGGAAGCTGGAAAAAAGAAAGGAAAATGTTAATTTTTACAGCGTTTTGAGCTGATGGATGTACGTACGTTTGTGTTTGCTGAACGCGTTTGACGGAAGACGGAAACCGTTTTCCGCGATGGTGTAAATCTTCGCTTCCTGAAATGCGAGGTAAAATACGTGAATACCTAAACACTTTGAACGTAGCGATATATTAGAAGCAAATGCAAGAGAACTGACGAATAACTATCCGCTAAGAAAAAATAAAAAATAATGTTTTTGACTTGAC
>AACT01006189.1:0-13948 GCA_000149265.1 Ciona savignyi | reverse complement strand
ACCCCACCCTCCTACCTTGGTTGGTTGCATCGTTGCATTCGGGTTCGGAGAAAGTACAAACGAGGAAGTCATTGACGGAGGTGGAGATCTGATGAACGAGGTCTTCATGGACGAGCAGGATGATGCTGTGTATGGGGGTGGTGGATTAGCTTGGTGGGTTGGTGGGTCGGCTGTCAGGTAGGTTCGAAACTTGTCGCTAGCTAGTCAGTTGTGTCCTTGAGCAAGGCACTTAGCGGATATTGCCTAAACCCAGTGGATAAACGGATTTTACTTAAACTGTATAAAACGTAAACTTAAGATTGCCCGTGTGATAACGCCACTTGCGCGTTTGTACAGTTACGGGGAAATGCAGGAATATCACACACTTGGGAGTGGGACAATCAATTTTTTTAAATTGAGATAAAATTAACGACAACAAACCGATAAATCGTCATTTCCGGGCCGAACATATCAACAGCCTCCCCCCCTCCTTTCCACTTTCCCGTCCTCATGCACACCGAAGTGATGGCTTGTCGTGCGTATGCGTGCGACGTCGTGCGATCTCCTGCGGCAAGCGCTACGGCAGACGCGGCAAACAAGGACTGCAGCTCGTCCTTCCCGAGTGAGGATTTGTTTCCACATCGGGTCGCGAGGCTCTTGGCGGCCGTCACGTGGTCTCCAATGGAAGCGAAGCACTTAGCGGCGAGTTCGTAGGATCCACCTGTTGGAACAGTTAGGTTATTTCTTAGTGTTGTTGGAACATCAGCCGGAAGGTTGCGGGACCGAAACCTGCCGCCAGCTACATTGTGTTCTCTGACAAGACATGTACAATTATTAAGTTTAACCTTGGAAGTCCGATTGATTAGCTTGATAGTATAGTGCGCCGCTTTCAGCGGAAGGGTTGTGGGTTTAAAACCAGCCACTGGCTAGATAGTTGTGTCCTAGGGAAAGGCATTTAGCGGATATTGCTTAAGCCGAGTGTATTGGTGAGCTGAACAAATGCAAAACGTACAATCATCAAATTTCAACATGAAAGTCTTGAATGTTCGTAAATTTCCACACTCACCATATTGTAACTTCTTCGCCCAAACTCTGACGGTTTCGACCAATATTGGGTCGTCATCTGGTAATCGTGCTCGAGCTAGTGCGACTGCCTCTCGATAATGCTTGTTCTGACGTAACAATACAATCGCTTCTTCCGTCTAAACATAATTTTAACATCAATATATGTAAGCGCAGTGGCTATAGGGCTGTGCAGTGATAAGTTTTACTTTAAATTAATCATTTTTGCCCTCGTATTAAGATATACATAATATTTCCGCGTTCTTCCCCGACTGGTTACTCAAGTGGATTAGTGGGTCGTATTTCAAACAAAGGTATTTAGGATCGAAACTGGTTGTTAAAAAGTCTGGCTTCTCATTGGGCAAGGCATTTAACAGACATTGCCTGCACTCAGTGGATTGATGAGCTGTACTAGATTGAAAAGAAACGTGTGAATCATACACAACACACTGCAATAGCTCCGGTAACCCGAACGTATGCGCGAGATGATCTGACGATTGCCCGTGTGTTAATCCCCTTGGTTTTCCCATTCACAGGGATAAACATGAATATCCCCCTACCTTGTCACACGCCAACAGGTATTGTGATGCGTGAATGAAGCAGCCGTCATTGGTCAGTTGCTGCACGAAGGCTTCAGCGGCTTTCCGCCAGACCTCGTACCCGGCCATGGGGGCCAACGATACCAGCTGGTCCGTCAGATCGTTGTTTTCGATCGCTGAATCAATCATCGCTATGGGGGAGTGAAGCAGGGATTATTTCATCTCCAGTATTGTGTACGGGTTTGGGAAAATTTAAAACAGAATAATTAAAATAAAAAGAAATGCATTGACCAGCCATATGGTTTGTGTCATTTTGTATTTTTTTTTTAAATATTTCTTTTTTCGTAAGGTATTAAAAGTGGACCATCTGTTGAACCATCGGTCTAAAGTGGCACATATGGAGTGTTAATTGTGCCCCTTTTTTATTCCCTAGGATAGGAAAAAAGGGAGTTTTATGGTGTTAATGGAAATCTTTAATAGATGAAAATATTGCAACAAATTTCACTCAGTTAATTACAGAGTATTGTGTTCGCAAAGTGATCTAACTATCAGCTGTTCGACTGACATTCTACCAACAAGTAAATCAAATGAATGCGTGGTGTGCACTCACCCCCAACATCACCCTTCCACAGCTTGAGCATGTAGCTGCAGTTGAAGTAATTCGTTTCCTGGAGGTGAATTTCCTCCTGGTGGAACATCCTGTGTGGGACAAGCAATGTATGGGGGGAGTTGTTAAACTATATATTTAATATAATGAAATACATCGTCATTTGCACCACCACTGTGGTAGACCATTCATGTTGGTCCTACTGGGATCGTAACCAGCTGCTAGGTAGTCGGTTGTTTCTTTTGGCAAGCCACTTAATGAACACTGCCTGAACACAATGGAATAATGGGTTCTACAAAATTGAAGAAACGTGTGAATCATACACAACACCCCATACAATAGGTTAACCTGACATGAATGATTGTGTGGCCGAAAGGTTAAAGTGACCAATATGACCAGTACAAAAAACGGTATTGGGGACCAGCGGACGAGCTCATTATGGGATCGAAACTTAGACCGATAAAAAAACAAAACAAAAAACCGCCGCACCTGTATGCGGCAATTCGGTCGGAGTAAAACCCCATGTTGATATTTGATGGGTCGCACACATTCACCCGGTGGTTCCCTGGGTCAGACTTGTGTTTGGCGATATCTATACAATCGTGTTGTTGATGGATCTTCTTACGATTGTCCTGGAGGGTGGTTGATGGGGGTTGAGGAGGGTCAAACAACCATATTTGTCGGCCGGTTAGTCTGGCAGTGTGTCGCCTTTCAATCGAAAGGTCGAAGGTTTAAAACTGGTCGCTAGCTAGCCGGTTGTGTCCATGAGCAAGGCACTTAACGGACATTGCCCGAACCCAGCGGATTAATGGGTTCTACCAAATTAAAGGAACTTTAAATCATATAAAAACACTGTAATAGCTCCGGTAATTCCTATCCATTCATGGGGATAAACATGTTTAGAACATAAAGATATTCGTGCTGCAAACGTTTTAATGATGTTGATTTTTCCGATATAGACAAAACGTAACTGAAAATCGTTCACTATAATTGCTAATAATAAAACAGCAGAAACGATAAAAGCAACGAAACTGTACATCGCAGTTTAATGGTGCAATGTTGGTATGATGGATGATAAAATATTATATAGAAATATATGTGTGATGGTAAAAGAATAAACATGCTGTTGGTTATTGTCATGGTTTAATTTGTAACTTGTACACAAAGAATCTTGGGAAGAAATTAGAATTTTCCAAGTAAAGCCGGATAATACTCGGAGGAGATTGGGGACTTCCCCAATTCCAACCCCCTCCTCCCTAGGTAACCAACATGAGCCCAACTCTTTCCACCCACTTATTCACAGGACCCAAGTAGCAACAATGAGGACCGCCCCCCCCCCCCCCCCACTCGGGTGATGCTGACCCCCAGACTCACCAAGGTGACAGAGAGAGGAAAGAGATTCTTGATCTGCCTCCTCTTCCCGTTCGACCCACTCTCACGCTCCGTTGCTTCCTGGACCCGCTTCTCCGAGAGCCCCGCTAGAACCTCCTCCACAGCCCCGGCATCGTACCCCTCCGAGGGGAGTTCCCCATGTACCCCCGCACCATCTCTGTGATAACAACATGGGTTGGGGGTTGGATGTGGGGTGAACAATCTACTCACGTGGGTCGCTCCGTTTCGGTGGGTTCTGCTTCTGCAAGGTACATGATGAGTCATGGTGGTTAATGATGAGTCATAATGACTCATGCTATGTCACAACTTTGCAATCGCTGGTAAAACTACGGTTTAATGCGATCGCTACAGTCCAGGGATTGTTATATCACTACAATAACTAACCCAATACAGCTTAACAAAGTGTAAACCAACATGTTAAAGCATGCCAGGTTGTTTTTATGATCAATAATTAATTTATGTCGTTCTGTGTTGGTCATATTAAGCAAGTTAGTTAACATAAGGGGTGGTAAGGGTGCCAGGTTTTGTTTCAGAGGGTGGTTTTAGTTGGTGCTACCGAAGCCGACTGGTGCTCCAGGGCTGCAATTTGAAAGACGTGGGTACAATTTTCTACACCTGACACCCTGACATTATGTCAATAATTATATTTGCGAAATCTCACACACAAAACATTGGGTCACCTTGCTTGCTGTCCAAGTTCATTTCCGCAAGAAGTTGGGCTTTTCTCGACTCCAACAATACTTCGATGCTGGAATCCATGTTTGTATTTGTTTTGGTTCCGTTTCGATGGGTGGGGGTTGCTGTATGGTATTGCGGGTTGGTGGTTATGCCGGTTAATGGGATGGTGTTATTCGGATAAACACACCGCACACACATGCGAAGAACATTCATTTATCCGACTCTGCTGCATGTTTGACTTGTTGCTATTTAGTCGAGGTATATTTGCCTTGCAGCTTATAGTAGTTGAATGTTCTGTATATTTTATTAGGTTTTCTTTGTTTTAGCTTTGGCTTCTAACAGTCGATTAAACCTTAAAATATAAGGAATGCGAGATGTGGTTAAGTGGATTATGTAATAGCTATGCTTAAGGTGGGTCGCAGGACTTAAATATTGTTTAATGTAAGCAGGACCTAAGTGTCTTAGCCCCTTGTGGTTTGCTAAATAATAAACAAAATGCACAATTTGTTACATGACCAGCAAGGCATAATAAATAAACATTAAGCAAACATGGTATAATTGACAATCTGTATCAAAATGAGAGGAAGCAAACATACCAGGTTTATTTGGGGCAGGACTGGAGTTTGGATTCATTTTCTTCTTTTTATTTTTCCTCTTCCACTGAGCACTTTGCTTCTGTGTGTATCCCACCATGGGTTTGTCTGTGGTGGGAAGGTTAACATGGCTACAAGTATATTCAAGTATAGATAAATGTTGCCTCGAATAGAACACCATATGACACACGTACGGTCAGAACACAAGATGGTAATGTGTTCAAACTACTTGGTGAATGTGTTGGCAAAACAACCACGTTTTACATTTGTTAATTTGAGGGCTGTCAACTAAACAGTTGGAGGTGCAAAACTGGTCGCTAGCTAGTCGGTTGTGTCCTTGGGCAAGGCACTTTACGGACATTGCCTGAACCCAGCGGATTAATACGTTCTACCAAATTGAAGGAACGTATGAATCATAGACAACACTGCAATAGCCCCGTAACCCGACGTTGGATGCAAAACTGACGATTACCCGTGTGGAAACCACTTTGCGTTTTCCCATTCACGGGGATAAACATGAATATCCTGACCCAGGTTATGTGGTCAAAATAGTCATCAATTCTGTGTGAGTGTTAACTCCCATCGCACCCCCCCTCCAGGATAAACACATCCCCTCCTCAAACCTTTGGGAGGAAACCGCTCCTTCTGCGCCTCCACCCTCCAAACATGGACGGCGTAATCATCGGCTCCGGAGTAGATGAGTCCGCTCCCATCCTCCTCCATCCGCATCCTCCATCGGACACAGAGGAGCCTCCCATCGTGGCCTCGGTAGTTGGCGATCGCGTCTTCGTTCATCACATCCCAAACCTGTGGAAGAGGATGCGGGATTAAAGGAGGAATCAGATTTAAGGAGGATTATTATACCAAAATGAAACCAAAATGCTGGTAAACATATTATATGTTATATAGAATCTGACGATTGCTTTGTAGAATTGTGGAATGTTCCTCATTCAAGGGGATAAACATCCTATTCTATTAAATAAGAATTTTAAATCGATTCATTCCACCAGGGGGCCAGCACCATGAGTCGAGTGCATAGGTTTGAAATCGGATTTGAGGACGATTGATCCGAGCCTCATATGCAATATCCAAGATTGCTTTTTACCAGGAATATGTCAGTTTGAAAAAAAAATAATTTTAGTTAGTTACAAAATCTAATTAATTACCATTATTTAATTAGGTCTATGTTTATAGAAAGTTATATTACTGTTTTATATGTTTTGTAAGTGTAATTTTGTGTGTCTGGAAGCTTTTTTTTATATCTAGATTTGTTGAAATCAAAATAGAAAAGATATATATTTAGTACATGGGGCATCCATGCATTTATATGGAAATAAAGTTAATTAACCTTAAGTAAACACAATCTTCTACCTTGACTGCGAGGATTTGATAACCAAGGGTTTTAATAAAAAAATAAAAAGAATCGAAACTGCAAAGTTTAATAGCAAATTACAATGATAACTGCTTGGTAGTAATTGATATTGTTAATATACATTTTGTTAAGGATATTAACAATAACAACTCAAGTGCCAACCACATCACATTTTTTCCAATAGCGGGAAATCTTCTTGGGATTTTTTTGTAAAACTAAAGGACGAAGTCACATCTGATAAACAGACTCGCGGACAAACCTGCGCTGTCCCGTCGTACGAAGCGGACACTAGGAGGCGTGGGTCATGTGGGCTCCACGACAGATCAGTGATTCGTCCATTGTGACCCGACAATGTCCGAAATGGTTCCGTAATAACCGGCACAGTACGTGCTTCATCTGCAAATTATCAGATTTATTTGGTTTCCTTTTAGGTAGGTTAATTTGGAGCCCAATGGGGCATTAACTAAAATGTTGCAGGTTTAAAACCAGTGGCTATCCTGTTGGCTTTGTCGTTTGGCAAGGTCGTCAAAAATCGCCGGAACCCAGAAAATTAGTGAGTTGAACTAAAACTGCGTTATCTCAAAATCACAACACATTACAAAAGCTTGGGTAACCAGATGGTGGGATCATCGTTTTACACCCACTGGTAATAAATAGAAATAGTATATCCAAGTGATCTTTTAGAAATAAACGGGGGACTTAACCACATTACAAAATTACACTGACAATCATTTTTTACACGGTATCCAACCCATGATCAACTTTTTAAATCATTTTAATATTGGATCGTTACATGCACCTGTTATTATTCGGTCACAAAACTCACAAAGACGCTTACCTGGGCTTTGCTCCTCTGCTGCCACCACCTGGTCAAGTATTGGTTTCATGTCGTTCACATAAATAATGGATGAATTCGATCCTGATGCGATCCACTCTTGTGCTTCTAAATTAACTCAGATTGTTTGGATTGAAAATTTTCCACAAAAATTTGAATAATTCAAAAGTGTGGAATAATTAGGCAATTGTTGGTTCAGTTTTCAGTTTACTTTGTTTTTTTTGTATCATTCTTTTAAGATCTTGTAAAGACTTTAGGAATATTTTTGTAGTAAACATTTTAACTGCGAGAAAGAACGCCATTAAAGCACAAAACAGAGACTGTGTCCAGTCAAAAAATTAAATTACAATGGATCAGTCAGAAAAAACAAAAGCATTAGGGCTGGTGCCTTCTCTACACTAAGGCTGTGTGAGGCATGCTTGGAATTATTTCTTTGTTTGTTTTATTTTGGCAGCAAATGTGTAAAATGAACATAGAAAACATATAAACTTGCGTCAATTATGCTTTGTGATTGTTTGTTAACACAGTGATGTTACAACACAGAATGCGCAATAAATTTAAACCACTGGCATTAAAATGAACCAAAACACACCTCGCCTAGCCTCAGTATGGACAAAGCTTAAAGTGCTCTGTGCAAGGAGAGAAGTTAGACAGGTAACATGGACCGTTGCAGAAAGAAATATAAAATGAAATTCCACCCCCGTAAATTAATTATTCAATAAATAATTAAAAGGTTCATAACAAGATTAAAAAAGAATTGGTAGCATAAATATTTATATAGTTTCCTACCACCGTCGGCGCCGTGGAGCTGCCAAGCCAAGCAATTGATGATTTTGCTGTGAACTTTGACTCGAGCTATGATCTCCAAATATGGGGCTCGGAACACGTCAAACGAACTGGAATGAAGAACATTGTCGGTGATGAGAGTTCAGTACATTGTATGTTACATATGCTTTTATAGGTGGTTAAATACCACATGGAGATTTAGAGGTATGCACAAGTTCACTATTTAACTGAATAGTTGTCAGTTAATAGCTAACAAAATCTAGAAACAGTTAAGTGATTTTTGCACATAACAATAAAGCAATCTGTTGTGTTAGAAGCTATGCGAACCATTTAACTCTAACATTATACGCCAATTTTGACGTTACTTTCGAAACAATATTTAATTGCGATGATTATGATTTCAGTTGACCATAATTTTTATCTGACAGAGAAATTGTTGGGATAATCGTTATTTTCTGATAATTTAACCATTATTACAATAAAAGGGAAATTAAAGAAAAACAAGAAAAGGAGGAAAACTACTCACTAAAAGTAAGGAAACTAATTTAATCCCTGCCCTTAAAAACTAATCTCAACCTTAGAACTAACCCTAACTCAAATCCCATGTTAAAACTTATCCCCTGAATCACTTCTCACTAAAATAAAGATTAGGGAGTTAGAGTTTAGATTTGTGGCTCAGGTTAAGTTGGTGTTAGTTCAGCTATTAATGGTTAAATGATCCCAAATACATGTTAACCGTTCTCAACAATTTCTGTCAGATCAAAATTATTCTTCTTTCCTTTTAGTGGTTTCCCTATCAACACCATCTGCACAGCGACGTAAAATGAGACGACGTGAAAAGAACGGAAATTGAATGGAATACCCGTCATCGTTCCCGATGGCAACCACATCGTTGTCTCTCCTCCACGCAATCTCCGTCCGATTGACTCTCGGAAGGTTTGTGACATCATTTGTCGCCGTGATGATGTCATCAACATTCACCCCTTCTTTGTTCATTTTCTGTCGGAATAGAACATTTGAAACAATACTTTAAAAAAAAGTGATACTAGAAAACTTAAAAACACATTCTTTTCTGTTAAAATGAAAATATTTAATAATTTTTTTATAAAAAATGGAAATGAAAAAAACAAACAATTAAATACAAAATGAATTCAATGTCTTGCCACGATTTTAAGCTAAAACTGCTTCAAATCCATCTTTTTATATATCTAAGCAATCAGCAATAACATAGAGCAAAACATAAATAATTAAGGTCCTTCTAAATAGGAAAGAAAGATCTCACGATGGCGGGATGCATTAGAACGACCCCCTCCCCACCGCAGGTGAAGAGACAAATCTTCGAATCGGCCGGTGTGACAGCGGAGGATCGGACGTAACACTTTGGACCCCATGACATGGCATACACGGGTTTCATGTGGTACGTGTCGGATATCAACGGGGTTTGTTGGGACAAAACGTCCACCACACCAACCTGGAGTGCAGAAGATTTATAGGAATAATTTCACGAAATTTAAAAATTTTGCAAAAAATGAAATTTTTTAACAGATTTTTAAAATTTCCTGTAATTTAAAACTTTTAAAGTAAATTAAAAATTTTTAAGAAACAAAAATTTATAGGGAAATAAACAATAATATGCAATTTAAACTTTTTGCAGATATTATAAATGTGATTTCAAAAATTTACATTTGGCTCATCAAACATTCTAAAATATCAAAACAAGTATATTTTGACCAAGGCAATAAATATAAGAAACTAAAAGAGTCAACATTATACAGAAATACAAAACATCATGTATTGTATAAAATTATGACTAAAACATCTTAAAATTAAATTTATTACTTTTCCATCTTCGGTTCCAAATGCAAGAAGTCCCTCTCTGGTTGGATGCCAAGCAAGTGACATCACCTGAATAAACATCAATCTGCTATTACAGTGTGATGAGTATGATTGAGATGTTCCTTCAGTTTTAGCAGAACCCATTAATTCATTGGGTTTAAGCAATGTGTGTCAACTGCCTTGCCGAATGACATAACCATCCAGCGATTGGTTTAAATTGTCTGGTTCAGGTGATATCTGCTAAATGCCTTCTTTAAGGACCCAGGTATCTATCCACTTTCGATCTCACCACCTTTTGCCGGACAACGCATTAACCACCCCATTCTCACACAACTCCCCCCAAATAATACCTTCTCCTTGATTCCCTGCCACATCACGCTGATGTCGAATGGATTCCGAGGGTTGGTCGTCCTCCAGATGCGGATGACCCCATCCCCAATCCCGAGAGCAATCACGCTGGGGTCGATCGGGGAAACTGGGGGTGATGGGAATATTAACCTCGGCATTTGTTGGGGCAGGTAGGATCAATATTCATGTTTATCCCCGTGAATGCGAAAACCAGGGGGTTAACAAACCGGCAATCGTCAGATCACCTCGCGCCTATGGTCGGGTTACCGGAGCTATTGCAGTGTGTTGTGTATGATTGATATGTTTCTTTAATTATGAAAGAACCCTTCATTCCACTGGGTTCAGGCGATATCCACTAGGTGCCCGACAGGAAGACATAACAACACATTTCAAACTTAGTTCTTAGTAACGAACATAACATTGGTTTCGAAACTTCCTAGGAACGAGCCCATCATGGCCTAAAAAAAACTCGGTAAAAAAATGTTGAAAATCCGTACTTGCGATGGAATACACGAAGCCACCGAGTGTTGGGAGGGACCATGTTGGGGGGGATTCTGGTGCGTCGAGCCACCAGTGTTTGATGGTTCTGTCCATTGAGGTGGTGATGATGGTGTTGGTTGGATCTAACCCACTTGCGATGTTGAATACAATGCGGGTGTGACCCAACTCGGTGGCCCCGTGGGAAAGTACCTGGGAGGAGTGGGGTGAATGTGGGGGCCGGGGTGGGGTGGTAGAATAGGGATCTGTGGCCCCATGAGAATGCATCAGATGGGGGAAAATGTGGTGAATGTGGGGGGAACATAGCGGCTTGGTAGGGTGGGGTGGTAGAATGAGGGGGTATAAGAACGGGGGTAACAAATGTTGTACTAGAAAGTAAAGATATGGTAACATTAGGTAGTTCACCGGATAACCAATGCTATGTAGAGGTGAGCTTTTTGAAAGGGGAATGGGTTGCAAGAAAAGCCTTTTTTTAATTTTTTAAGGGTTTATATTTATTTTAATGTAAAAACAATTTTTAAAAGAACCTAGTAAGACAACAATTTTGACACACACTGTGCTTTGAGGCTTGCAGTAGTAATTTGATATTACCTGGGTTGTGCTATTTTAATTACTAACTATTGGGTTTTGTTCATATGCTGTTAATCATATCAGCGTCTGTTACTTTTTTTACAAAATCTAAAAATCTAACGAACAGTGTAACACAGTTCCAGTATCTTCGAAACAGTCGTTTAAAATAAAACTTAACTAATATATCACTGTCAGATGCTCAGTGAAACATTGGGTTTGGTGACCAGGTGACTGTGCTAACCAAACACAACAATCAACCAAACAGAATATTTACGGTGAAATGGTCCTTGTCAGATGCCATAATGTCCCACAATATGACGTCCCCATTGTACGATGAAGATAGGAATCGTGAAGCTGAATCCTTGGGCCAATGCAGTGCAACAAACAATCGACTTGTGTCTTCGCTTATTCTTCGACCTGGAACCAACCGGAGTGGGGTTGGGGGGTGAATTAATCGATAAATGTTTTGCCTGGTAATCCTTTAATGTTTTGCCTGGTAAAGTAAGTTGTGACCTTGATCAAGATTGAGTGAGGTCTGGGCGGAAAAATAATTGGTATTTTTTTATATAAATCTTAAATCACATCTCGTATGATTATTTGGTTCATAAATATTTGGTGGTGGAAGCAGTATTTACTGTCCTAGTGATTTTGCATTTAAATATAGCATGAGATGATGTGTTTTTAGATCATGCATAATGCATGACATTGTAAGATCGCCTGATTTTAAGAGTTTGTAATATTACTTTATTTTAATTGAATTTTGACTTCACATTTATTGCTAGGACTATCTATTCTCGAATAACCTGATGTCAAAGTCCATTTTTTTTGTTTTCATTGGAAAATTTTTGGTTTCGCGTTTTATGGTCATACTATCTATTTTCAAATATATCAATAAACCTTTGGATGGTTTAGTCGGTAACTTGATTATTCTGAGACATTTTCCCCTTGATAAGCTCCACAGTCGAATCGTTCGGTCTTTACTGCTCGTTACAATGAGACTTTGGAAACTGCAAAATAATGGGTGATGAATAAGTTTTTTTAATAAACGACCAAATAAATTAACAAAGTGACTGTTGATAAAATATGCCTAGAGCCAAACATGAAAATTATATGTTATATATTTGACAGTCTTAAATAATTATGAGGGAAATTCACATATAGTTTAACAGTGCATATATATAAATACAGGTACTATAAGGCAAAATGGTTGCACAAAGAGGCTTATAATTAAAATTAAGTAATATAATAACAATATACATATATGGGAAAATATAATAAAAGAAGAAACACGGCCACAGCATAAAAATAAAGTTTAACTGCTTTGTTTTAAAAAAAATTATGGCAACAAATACACTGAGCAGTGCGAAGTAAAAACTTTCAGATATTTTGACATAAAAGCAGGGTAGAGTAAAACTGAGTTAACTTTTAGGAGTTGGGGAATGAAATTAAAATTTGGTAAAATTTTATTAAACTCTTACTTTTCCTTTTCATTCGTGATTTGACCGTTGGTATCCTGGTTGGATGGGTAAATATCCTCCGTCGGGAAAGCCGACCAAACCAATGAATGAATTTCGTTGCCGTGGCCTCGAAGTTTGCGGATGACCTGGTTCATATGGGGGTTGGTGGGAGGGATGAATTATTTTGATATTTATCACATAGGAATATCCATTCCAGAATCAAAATTTGAATTTTATTCGAATGCAAAGTTCCCAAGTAATTCTTAAATTTAAACTGTTTCGGATATTGACATTCCTAATTTCACACAAATTTGCAAATATCACATACATTTCCATTTTTCCGAATATCAATAACGGAGGCGGCTCCAGACTTGTATCCAACCGCCACAAGATGGGGGTAGTGAGGCGAGCAGGTGAGACACGACATGACCTGATGGATTCCACCGTCGGGCATCAACCGCTGGGTGGCATCGGTTTCAACATTCCAAACGACGATGAATCCTTTATCGTCACCCGACACCACCAGCTTGTTGGATGCTGAACATTTTAGTTGGTTTTTAATACAATTTTTCTATGAAATTTAAGGGAGGTCATAGGCACAGACAGCACACTGCAATAACCCGATGGTGGGAATCAAGGTATAACCTGAATCGGACAAGTATTCATGTAATAACTCTTCCATATTTTTTCTTGCACATTGATAAAACATAAATATCCGATACTTTTGTTTGCTAAATTTACCTATTGCCGGTGCGAAACCTCATTTTTACGTTTTGTAAAAGAATCTAATGATTACCGCTTATACTTCTATAGGTTGCGACACCGTATAGGTCGCACTATTAGTTTTGTGTTAAAGAGGGTCAATTTTGAGTTGACCCGCACATAAGTCGCACTGAAAATTGTAGGCATTTAAAAGGCCCTTTCCCTAGCTCTTTTGCATTGATAATTTCCTTTTTTGTAGGGCTTAGTATAGAAGCATTGTTTACCTGGGGAGCAGTGCACGCAGACTACTTTATTCATCCCATGAACTTTGTGTTCGTTGGCAACTCTCTGGGTGTGGATGTCCCAACACTTCACCAGACCGTCATCTGCTCCGGAGATGAGATAAACCTCCCCAGCACTCCCTTTCACACCAAACGAACACGTCACCACCCGTTCTTCATGTCCACTTAGATACCTGGGGGTATAGGATGAGGGGTGACCATTTTAGAATATAATTTTATTAAAAAATTTTATTTATAAAATGATTAAGAAATATTTTTTTACCATTTTAATCAATAACTGTAAGAATTTATAATCCACATGGATAGAAAACTTATTTTTATTTGGATTTCAATCATATATATGTTCATATAGACCAGGGGTGGCTGGACCTAATTTATGCTCGAGCCGCATA
>AACT01005643.1:0-11499 GCA_000149265.1 Ciona savignyi | reverse complement strand
CACGTGACCATTGTGGAAAGTTTCAACCCAACAAATGTCGGCTGCAACCAGTCTTCGCTGACTGGCTTCATAAAATATACTCCAAAGATTATTAATGATCAGAGTAAATTAAGAAAATCAAAAGTGAATAGTGAGTGTACAAGCGAGTGTTTATCATGTTTACTCGGCCGCGTTTTAATACCTGAACTAAAATTCAAAATACTACAATTCTGGACTTGCTGTATATTTCTCTAATCATCGTTGTGCTAGATGTGCATTAACATATACCACGTGTTCGTTATTTGGTAGAAAGAATGCAGAACAGTCGTAGTTACATAAACTGCAAAAACCAACGACACGTAATAGAAATAAGAGCTAAATATGAACCACCACATCATGTTAATTCATTCTAGTTTTATACAAGGGATACGAAATCGCATTCATTATGTTCATTAGACGACAATAAAATGTACTGATTAACCAACAAGCAAACGTATTCACGAACATTGAATATCAAGTTTATAGGTAACTAGAAGAAACATTACCAGAACTCTTACATAAAAGTCCATATAGCGTATTTTTTGAATATTAGTGGTTATCACGTGGTGGACACTCGATAAATTTATTTGTTTTTTTAGCAGATTACCATTTCTGGCTTAAAAGTTGCAAGTTTACCAAGGGGTGAAGCTGGTAAGTTGTAAAGTCAGTTTCGACTATAACCAGTTTAAAGTAACCAAACTTTACTTTAACATCTGTGTAATAACTTTTGTCGAAGAAATTCGGCCGATCAACTGCTGCCAGTATTCCACACATTGTTACGCTGTGTTAACGTGTTGATTCACTTTAGCCTATGTTTAATAAAGTGAAAAAGTATTTTTAAAATTGTACGGTAGTGTTTCCTACACCGCTTATACGGGGTACAAAGGGAGCCAAAACCCAAACTGTTCTGCATGCAGTAACACAGCATCTCTAGATATTGTTAAATACATGTCTGTTTAATAACAAAACTAAAATTTAGCATTTAATAACTCGTTCGGTGCACGTTTTTAACTGCAAGCGTCCCCATAAAACTATATTACAAACAACTATATAGGGTGAGTTAACAGGATAAAGCGACGTACAGGGCGATGGTTTGATAAGCGCAAGCAGCGCATAACCGCTAAGTATCTTGGTCTCGGACACAAAGGACCAGCAACAGCACCTACCGAACCTGTAGCAGTTCTTCGACTGAAAAGAGTATGGAACACATTTTTGGTCTGAATATTATATGTCCGGTAGGTGGCGCAATAGAGTAAATACGACAGGTAATTTAAATTTAAATTGTTGTGTGACCAATTTGAATAGTGGTAGTTGTCGCGTACGTGGTTTTCACTCGTTAAATTTATTTTGTTTTCTACCATTTTTCACGTACAAAGTTGCAAGTTTAAAGTCATTTTCACCAAAAAAAGAAATAACCAAACTTGATATTAGCATTTAATATTTGTTAAGTTGTGCGCTTAGCGCGAGTTGGTGGTCTTACACCGAAACCTCTATGTGCAGTGTGGAAATTAATCCACTCGGGGTAGTATCCCTAGAATGTGGGTGATGGCAGAGACGCCCTTCGCAGACATCTCTTTACAGCGTGCAAGCCACGTAGGGAGGGGTGGTAATCCATTGTTTAAGGTAACCCGAAAACCTTTATTCACGCCCTTCAGTAGTGAGACTGGAGCATCACTGGTTAACCGCACTACTACAGAGTAATGCGATTCCCGCAGCTTAGACCGGGCCCTTTGAATTCTCATATGATCTCTAATATAATTCCAGGGCCGGGTTAGGTGAATATAGGTCCCATTCAAACCTAATGAAAATGTATCTTGGAACATATAAGTCCTACAATTTTTTTTTTGTTTTTCTTTTTTTTTACCGAGCCAAGTTTTGAACCCATGATGGGCTCGTCACTAGAACGGTTTTTGTATAAGAGTCGGTATATGGATCGGTCGCGTTAACCATTTGGCCACACAGCCGTACTCCTACAAGTGAAGGTACGATAAGCGCACGCAGCACAGATCCTTAAGCGATGGTTGGACTGGCTAACCTACTACGGCCGGACGGTGGCGCAACAGCGCTAGTGCGCATATAACGACAAGAGTAGTTTTAAAAGTTTGGTCAGACCAATGTACATACAGCAATATAGGCTGGCTTAACAGGATAACGAAACCTACAGGCGATGATATGATAAGCGTAAGCAGCGCAGATCCTGAAGCGAGTGGTAAATCGGCTACCGCTTGTCCGGAAGGTGGCCCAACTGAGCATTTTAAGGGATTTTAAGTTGATGCAGTACGGTCGTGTGAATGAATGGTTAACGCGACCGATACATATACCGACTACCAGGGCCGGTTTCAGGCCGATTTGACCGATTAGATTAAATTGGGCCCCGCACCTTGAAGGGGCCCCGCGCTAGCGGGGGTCTTTCTGTATTACGAGGTTTAAAATACTACCGAAACGTAAAATAAAAAGTGAAATAATATTCTTTCTCATAATATCAATTTGTTATGCATCGTAATAAGTCAAATTTATATTTCTGTGTCGGCCTGTTACGTCATAATGAATATGGTTGCTAAACAATGTTCGGAAGTAAAACAATATATCGTAAATAAGCATCCACCTTTAATTTGTTTTATAGCAAGTATTAAATGTCTATTTTTGTAGTTTGTATGTACTGGTATGTATTTTGTGATATATAAACACCCATAAATTTTGCTATTAAGAGTAGGGGCCCCGCCATCACATTTCTAATTGGGCCCCGCGGTTCCTAGCACCGGGCCTGCCGACTACTTTGTGTTAATTCGTTTCAGTTACCGCATTTATTTTAAACTTCATTGGAGAAGAGCGCGTAACTGCAAACGGGCAATCGGGCAAATTCACAAGAGTAACTGAGTGGGATTGGCAATTTAAGTGCACATTATGGAAAAAAGTTGCCGATGTACGAAGGGGTATGGGCTCAAAATTTTCAAACAAAATTGTGTAGGGTTTTGAGTTAAGGTTGCAGCTCCAAGCTTCAATTTTAAATTGTGAAAAAATCTAAGACTTCCTATGTCAGGATTTTGAGTGACAGTCGTTTTTGTGAGGTCAGTTTGCATTGGAGAGATAGGGAGAATAATTAGTTGAACGCCTCCTTGACAACTCACTGCTGCATCGTGAGTGAGGAGTGTGCTAATGGCACGATGATTATAAACGAGTGTAAGGAGATTATATCACCGAATCAATTTCGCAAAGGGATGTAGCTAGACTTCCACGAGATAAAGTGCACCGATGGAAGTGGAAGTAAACTTTCATTACAAAATAAGAAGTTCGAGAATATAAACGGCGAGAACATTACACAATCACTAGATAGTGGATACCAAAGACCACTACGTTTAAAGCACAACAACATGCGACCTCCAAAAAGTCGACCAATAGCGAAACGGAGAATTGGCCATTAAAAGCGGCGCTTACAGAGATATGGTCAATATAAGAGTTTATGTACAATGTAAATTAAACTTTTTGATAAATCAGTGGACAAGCCCTCAATGTATGAAAATACGAACCGGTTAAACTACATACGACACACCGGAAAACATTATTCCAAGAAGCACGAAAATCTACGGGTTCTATTTGATTACGCAGCAAAATACCCTGGTATAACTTAACTTAACGATTACCCGACGAGGAGCCTTATTCAAAACCGTTATACTGTGTTATTTTTGCTATATGCTATATTATTTAACGTTTTCAAAAGGGAAAAATTTGTGAAATTTTTGAAAAGCCATGTTAATGCGAGAGTTTTTGTTAATTTATATTATTATTATTTCCTGTTTCCTGTGACGTCATTATATTCTCTCATTTGCCTTTTTATCCTTTGCGTTCTCTTTATTTTTGTACACGTGTTAGGCGGGGCTTTAAGAGCGCGTAATTTTAAAGGGACAAACGGGAAAATCCAAAACACTTTTTAAAAGCAGAAGAACGAAATATAAACATAGAGTCAAATGTTCGCTGGAAACTTCGGCTGTTGTTACACAGCTTAAGATGGAGCGGATGTGAGTGGTACCATGAGTCATTGTTTTTTAATTGTAAGAGTCTTTGTCTTTAAACGAGTGTTTTGCTGAGTTACAATGGTGGTAATTCCCCAATGTTTGTTTGGCTGCGGTGTTCTAGTTTTGCTGTAAAGTTTTGTAATAGTGGAGCAGTGCTTTGTGAAATAAAGGTGTTAATTTTGCATCTGCTAACTGTTTTGTTAGAAAAAAACTTCCTATTTGAGAATTTTTAGTGACAGCCGTATTTGTGAGGTCAGTTTGCATTGAAGAAATAGGGAAAATAATTAGTTGAACGCCTCCTTAAACGCGCTCAGATTTAATACTTCGTAGTTTTAGCTCAAATCGAGTACACAGCATGTGTGTATATCGACACTTTCGAAGTTGGTAAAATCTAAACTCAAGCAAAAAAACCAACCAACTTACCGCGGCGTGTTCTTCCCCCTCCATTTCAGCTTCTCGTACTTTGTGCTTGAATCTTCCGCAGGAATCGCTTGCCTCTACGCGTTGTCTTCGTCGTTTCCTCGCGTTCGTCGATTAAGTAGATTTCTGCATGGAATGGTAAAGAATAAGTTAATGTTCGCGCTGACAAGTACAAATTACTCCTTTTACATTAATGCTAATTATTATTATCAAGAAATTATTCGTATACATACACCCAATCACTTTACACCGGGAAATCCAGCACGAATTCCTACTCGCTCCCCGAAGTCTCTCTCAACGTTTCCCTTGTTCAATTAGTAGTTTCTACATGGTAGATTGGAGTTAAAGTCACTATAATCATGGTAGACTGGGGTTAAAGTCATTATCATCATGGTAGATTGGGGTTAAAGTCATTATCATCATGGTAGATTGGGGTTAAAGTCATTATCACCAAGGTAGATTGGGGTTAAAGTCATATTATCATCATGGTAGATTGGGGTAAAAGTCACTATTATCAAGGTAGCTTGGGGGTAAAGTTATTATCATCGTAGTAGATTGGAGTTTAGTCATCAGAGAATGCCAAGCGCACGTGTGAACGAATCACCAATTTAAAAAAATGCTTTTTGAGTGTACGCTATATTTATTTTATCACCCTTGGTATATTTTATACAAAATTATTCACGTCGACCGTTAGTTTCCTGCAATTTAAATGACCCAGTGTACCCTTGAAAATTCCCAAAATATGGTATACCTAACCACACACATATCAATCTTTTTACGTGTATAAATTAGGTGGAAAGACAAAATTACCTAAATATATATTAGTAGTAAATACGAACAAAAGCAAGTGCGTATTAACCAAACTTATCTTTAACCTTTTTTTTTCAAATAAAAATTCCACGAAAACTAGTGTTTAGTCACGGGATACTTGTTTCGCCTTAACCGATGTCCGTTCTTCTCGATTCCTTACTCCGCAAAAGTTGTTTTTCAGGTTTTCTGCAGATTTTGATTTAATTATAAGAAGTATTAATTACACGATTCTGTCCAGCCTCATGTTTACACTTTGTACAGGAAATCCCAGAAATAATTAAAGACTACTGGTCTCTTGTTAGCGTTAATGTCTCTTTCGTAGTTTTATAGATTTTTACGCGGAAGATATTCATTAAAATTTGTTTAAAATTGATTTTCTAACGAAATTTTACGCGTAAATAATGGTGAAATATGTGGTGATTAGTGTTTTTATTCATCGACAAACTACCATTAATATCAGTGGGCGCTCCTCGCTCTTTACCCCGGGAATCCAAGTAAGGATCGCGGATTACTCGCCCACTTTTACCGGTTGTCACTGCGTCTTCGTGGTGCCAATAATATATTATTTCAGTCAAATACGATTTAGAAACGATACATCACTAAATAAGCTAATAAGATGATAGAATAACAACGCTTTCTATTGAATAAGGTGATTAATGACGAGGCAACCACCCTGGCGAATGTGTGTTGATACTTATATGTGTTGTTATTGATACCTGTATCTGCACTTTTCATATTCGGTTAAAAAATAATTTTTATTTAATTATACTGACACTTCTAGCAGCATGAAGTCATTTGATTCGCTACATCGCAAAACCTAAAGAGTAACGCACAGTCGCGGAGCCCCGTAGATATTTAGTAGAGTTTAGTATAGTAATGTCTGATGTAGGACAATATTTCGGTGCCGTGTAACATACCCGACCGGACTCACCTTTTTCTTTGTACAAGTGGTCCAAGCAAGGATTAAAAATTCCTCTCCCACACTTACCGATTCGTCTGACGTATTTCCTTCTTTGACTGAGCAGTTTGAACAGCAAATGGATAAATTAAAAAAAATTATTTTCTAAAAATCTAAAAACAAAATTTACCACCGTGTATAACATTAAACTATGTCTTACTTAGATTGTTAATTATGTGCAGTGTCAGCCTCCTGTGAACCACCACCATTTCTAACACATATTGAACGTACGTTTATATTTTTATGTAAGCAGAGTTACTATAACATGCTGTTTGTTTTAACCCGATTGTCGCCATTTTGGTTATGCAAATATAAACTAAAGAGTGTTCAATTTTGATACAACTTAATAATTCTGTGGTTTCGGGCAATGTCTAGAAAATGCATTGACGAAGGATACAACCAACTAGTTACCAGTTTCGAATCTGCAAACAATCAACGGAGAGGCTCCGCACTAATCCTTTCTGCTATTTTAGACCTAATTGAATTACACTCTGGTAACACGCGGTATTCAAAGTTTTACATAAAAAAGGTTTTATATAACTTAAGTATTACGATTTCTCGCCTGTACACCTATTCGAACATAATGAAAATAAAAATAATATTTACAACAATAAAACCGTCAATACACTATGAAGCGACGAGGAAGTAAGGCCACCACGTACGTCAATCAGGAAGTAAATTAAATCCATCGATGCGCACACAATAAACGCACACCAAGCACATAACGTGTGATCAGGTGAGTAACTTTGCACAGAAGTCTGATTGGTGATTTTAGTGGACAAAAGCTATTATATCAAGCGCAAATACAATTTTGCTATTACATGCAAACAGGTTATAGCCGCTGTAGTTTTAAATTACTTAGATACAAATTATTTTTTTATAATTTATTATCAATGTACAGGCAGGATACAATAGAAAAATAATTTAGACTCTAATACATTTTTTATTGCGTGTGATATGTAGGCTACACCACAGAGGAATAATTATTTACACCAATACAGTTACAAAGCAACAACGATCAAACGACGCAATGAGACACTAAATTTATAGTTCAGGAAATAGTCCTAACAATTGGCAAGATGGAAATCCAGCAGAGCACTGACGTGCAAAACTTAACCCAAGAGAGATTATAATACAAACGAAATAGAAAAGTTATAAAAATGTATTAGGCCTACACGATTCTAAAAAGGCGTTCAACTCATTATTCTCCCTATCTCTCCAATACAAACTGACCTCACAAAAACGACTGTCACTCAAAATCCTGACATAGGAAGTCTTAGATTTTTTCACAATTAAAAATTGAAGCTTGGATCAGCAACCTAAACTCAAAACCCTCTAATATTTTACCTAAAGTTTTTAAGCCTTTACCCCTTCGTACATCGGCAACTTTTTTTTAACAAAACAGCTAGCAGATGCACAATCAACACCTTTATTTCAAAAAGCACTGCTCCACTATTGCAAAACTTTACAGTTAAACGAGAACACCGACGTGCAGTCTAGCACATGCTGCTTTTACTTTTAACCAAACAAACATGTGGGAATCACCAGCATTGTTACTTAACAAAACAATCGTTTAAAATCTAAAAGTAACTCACGGTGAATAAAACGGTACAATAGGTGTACTAATGGTACAAAAAAGTCACATAGGCGCACAATACCATCATCATATATACATGGGTGGTTTACAAATAACAAGCGCGTATTTAATCTTTAACATTGCCCGCCAACTTTAACCTAAATATCATGGAACATTACGTAACAAAGAATAACAATCAACGAGTGAACTGTACTCTGTGAAAAGTTATGCTTTGTGCGTCCACTACGTATGGCAAAATTAAACACCATTGGCTCAGAGGTTACTTCCGCGGGTGGAGAAACTGGTTCGTAGTTTGAATATGACGCGTATCGTGGAATCAAAAACCGAGGTTATGTCCTCTGGTTATAATTGGTTATAAACGCGTCCAGCGTACATCATAGGTAGCACACACTTACCAATCGGTACAGAAATTGCGGTATTAGAGGTAAATTTTACATTGCAGCTTATAGAGTGCACAATTTAGTAAAAGGATGCCTATTGCAATGCTTTTTAGTCAGCCATTATTACATACAACGTTTATGGAGGAAATTATAATGGTTTAGCAACGACATCAAGAAAACTTCAAACAACGTGAATAAACAAAGTTTCGAGATACCGTGTGTCATGATCTCCGTGTTTGTGAATCTCGATGAATATGTTGGTGGCAAGAAACTCTCTGGTCACATACAAATTGTATTTACAAACCACGAACAAAATCTTTAACATCGTATCAGTTTGTCTGCGACACACGTTGTATGATGGCGCAAATTACGCCGCAAGTAACCTCTCTGGTCGCATACAAAATGTATTTACAAAAGGTTTTCTAGTGCTCAGGCCCGGTGCTAGGAACCGCGGGGCCCAATTAGAAATGTGATGGCGGGGCCCCTACTCTTCATAGCACAATTTATGGGTGTTTATATATCATAAAATACATACCAGTACATACAAACTACAAAAATAGACATTTAATACTTGCTATAAAACAAATTAAAAGTAATGTGGATGCTTATTTACGATATAGTGTTTTACTTCTTAACATACTTTTCTAAAGTCAAAAAAGTACGTGAGCCCAGGTGATTTTGTTTAGCAACCATATTCATTATGACGTTACACGCAGACACAGATAATATAAATTTGACTTAGTGACGATGCATAACAAATTGATATTATGAGAAAAATATTATTTCACTTTATTTTATTTTACGTTTCAGTAGTATTTTAAACCTCGTAATACAGAAAGACCCCCGCTAGCGCGGGCCCCTTCAAGGTGCGGGGCCCAATTTGATCTAATCGTTCAAATCGGCCTAAAACCGGCCCTGCTAGTGCTTGGTAGGACACTACCCAGAAAAGTGCTGACGATTGCAAATATTTCACCAGCAACCACGATTAATTTATCATCGTACCAATCTTTTGCAGGAAATTCCAGTCAGTTTTGCCAAAACAACTCCAGCATTTGAGGTAGCAAACTCATCTTTGGCCAACGAGTCATTTCTCCAACACTCATCGTCACAAGCACCAAGGTACATAACTTACTCTCGAATTCTTTTTGACAGGAAACTATAGAAGCCTTGCGCTCAGACATTCGCCATTTTAGATAATTCCTCGGCGCCCGGGTGTTGCATTTATGTACCACAAACCATTAATGTTTGTATTTATAACGTGACAAATTGTTTATCCATGATAGCCTTGTTACTAAGGCCGATTTTGTATAGAATTCGGTATGTACATAATAGTCAGTCGCTATTGATCCATTCGGTTACAAGACGTTACATCGTATTTTGAAAGCTTGAAATTTGTAGTAAATACGGCAACAGCGTCATCTTACGGCAATATCCAATTACACCACTGATTTGCAATATATCGAAGGAAAACGAAACTTCGTGACCGAGCTTCTCGTACAACCGTAATACTGAACTTCGTTTCTACCAGCAAACTTCGCCCAATTCCTCGATCCTCGTAACGCAAGGTGTTTGAAGCGTGGATTTCCGCTTCCTGCTATCCGCACAAATCAATCGTTACCGCAACGTTCGTTTGGCGCGGTTTAAAAACCAAGCGGCAGGTTGTGCAAATCAGTGTACTGAATATCAACAATCTAAGTTACGACGACACCCAAGTGACGTATTACCGAATTATTTCTGAACAGAATCTCGTTTAAACCATATCAACATTCAGTTCATTGGCCCTCTACCGCCACCATAGGGCGAGCGCTACAAAGTGACAATGGTAGGCGTATTCACAAGATGGCGCGATGTACTGGGAATGGCTATCACCGATTCTTATTTTAATTTTACACAAAAAGATCTCGACGAGTCCATCAGTGGTCCGAAACCAAGCTCGGGTAAAATAGTATCGGTAATGAGAACATATTCCCCGGTAATTTGATCGTAAATGCGGAGTAGTTATAAATTAGATGAAACAAACCAATATTAAACATTTTACCTAATTTGTGGTTATCAGGTCCAAGTTAGTTAAGTTATTACAATATATCTATGTTTTATGGATAAAATGCATAAATTAATTTATTTAAAGAGAGATGTTTCCACAGTGATCATTTTGACGAAGTGGCGGAAACGATCTGCGATGAAAGATATTCACACAAGAGACTCTGCTATTAAAATGGAATAAGGTTGGTTTTATAAATTTGTCAAAACAACTAAATTCTTATGGCAGTTGGCGGCACAATTTCCCCCACAGACACCACGAAGTCATGCCATTTATATACAGCGTAACTAATGGGGAACAAACTCGACAAGATGCTGACTGTGTAATTAACGAAATGTTGGGGTATGGATTATATGTTCGAACCAGGAGTATTAGACAGATCCAGTGTATCAGTACCAACTACTAAAGTAAGTAGTTAGGAACTAGCCTGGTTGAAGGTAGCGTAACAACCTTGCAATACCTTCTACCATCGGCTGCGACTATAAATAAAAAGAATTGTAGCTTCCACTGAAACTCAAGTGTTTACAATTCAAAAAAATCCAAAAAAACGCACAAATAAGTTATTCCAATGAAACTCCGGATTAACCCAATGGACTCCGACTCTTCCCAGCACTGTATAAAGTCACATCAGAGCTCCATAACAGTTAAATAGATTTATGATTACTGTGTACTCGTGATATGATTACTGTGTACTCGTGATATGATTACTGCGTACTCGTGATAAGAATACTGTGTACTCGTGATATGATTGCTGTGTACTCGTGATATGATTACTGTGTACTCGTGATATGATTACTGTGTACTCGTGATATGAATACTGTGTACTCGTGATATGATGGCTGTGTACTCGTGATATGATTACTGTGTACTCGTGATATGATTACTGTGTACTCGTGATATGATTACTGTGTACTCGTGATATGATTACTGTGTACTCGTGATATGATAACTGTGTACTCGTGATATGATTACTGTGTACTCGTGATATGATTACTGTGTACTCGTGATATGATTACTGTGTACTCGTGATATGATTACTGTGTACTCGTGATATGACAACTGTGTACTCGTGATATGATTACTGTGTACTCATGATAAGATTACTGTGAAAACTTGGTTGGTGTACTCGTGATATGATTGTAACCCTCGCATACCCTGGCTTTTTGTTTGTTCAGAGTGCCTGCATCCCACCACAACCACTGTGGTAGCGGGTGGGTATCAGACCCACCGTCCATCCCTCCAGCGCGGGTGTGCGAGGGGGT
>AACT01004353.1:0-10304 GCA_000149265.1 Ciona savignyi | reverse complement strand
TCTCAACGCAGAAATACACCTCATGCCCACAGCCGTGCACAGTAATACACCTCATACACACAGTCGAGCGCAGAAATACACCTCATGCCCACAGTCGAGCGCAGAAATACACCTCATGCTCACAGTCAAGCACAGTAATACACCTCATACACACAGTCCAGCACAGTAATACACCTCATACACACAGTCAAGCACAGTAATACACCTCATACACACAGTCGAGTGCAGAAATACACCTCATGTTCACAGTCGAGCACAGTAATACACCTCATGCCCACAGTCGAGCACAGTAATACACCTCATGCACACAGTCGAGCACAGTAATACACCTCATGCACACAGTCGAGCACAGTAATACACCTCATTCCCACAGTCGAGCGCAGAAATACACCTCATGCCCACAGTCGAGCGCAAAAATACACCTCATTCCCACAGTCGAGCGCAGAAATACACCTCATGCCCATAGTCGAGCACAATTGGAATCCTACTTCACTAAAGAATAAGGTTCCAGCTTTGCTTTGTTCAGTTTCATTGATATCTTCTGGTTGGTTGTCCAACACGCGGGATGCTGGCACACTTGCATCCCACACACAGTTTCATCCAACACTTTGTATTCAATACAATCCATATTTAATGCTTTATGCTGTGAATGGGAAATCAATTCATTTTATTTCAAGCAATTTATATCAAACTATGCAACAATATTAAATTCTACCAAATTTATCAATAAAAGTGCTGATAATAATTTGTATTGCAATAAAATGTTCAAAAGGAACACAAATCAAGGAGAATTTATAAATAGTATGTTTTTTGTAACTAAAATATTAAATATTTATCGTCCTTTATGTTCAACAATCGAAATGAAATACACAAGAAACAGTGAAAGATAGGATAAGATAGGATATTCATGTTTATCCCCGTAAATGGGAAAACCAAGGGGGTTATCACACGGGCAATCGTCAGATTACCTCGCGCCTATCGTCGGATTACCGGAGCTATTTCAGTGTGTTGTATATGATAGATATGTTCCTTCAATTTGGTAGAACCCATTAATTCACTGGGTTCAGGCAATGTCCGTAAAGTGCCTTGCCCAAGGACACAACCGACTAGCTAGCAACCAGTTTCACACCTGCAACCTTTCGATTAAAAGGTGACGCACTTAACCGCTAGACCAACGGGCCAGACATAACTACACTTTAACTAGCCAGGGTTGCACTAACATAACCACATATTAACTGAACTTATGCGAAAAACAAGGTTATAATATAGTTGTGTAACAGATGAAAAATGTTGCTACTATGAATGGGAAATTCATACAATGATACAACATTTTGGTAGAATAGTCGTTCTATGATTAGGTTTAATTTATTTATGGTAAAATTAAGTTTATTTTATTTTCAAATTTATATAATTTTGTTTCTGTTGTATTCTTGTATAGGATCATAGTAAATGAAATTAAAGAAACATGTCGGGTTATATAGCATGAAATGCATGCAAAGAATGTAACATACCAAAGTAAGTGATTATTACAAGAATGCGGGCATGATTACAGGGCATGTATTATTAATTACAGGGCACAAAATAACTGTCTGGATACCTGCACGTTTTACTGCAAGGATAAAAATTAATGCAGGATAGAAATTAACGCATTTTTGTTAAATGCAAAGTTTCTGTTCATTTAACAAATAAATATGTTTGATTGATTAATTCATAGTTTGTTATAAAAACTATCTTTTATAGAAATAATTATGTTTTTCAATTTTCTGCAAAAAAAGACTTTATCCATTTTTTGTCTTGGGCATGCAATTTTCTCTGGTATCTAAACGCACAATCTCTCATATAAAATCCTCTATACTTCTTATACACCAACATGCTCAGGTTACCAAAGCTATTATAGAAGGTTTAGATTACCACTTTTTTATTTATTTATATCCTTTTTGTGTTTTGACTGTTTTGCCGTATTTTCCTGTTTCTGTCGTAATTTTTTTATTTTCCCTTATCTTTTAGATCACCATTTTACTAGGGAAAAGGAATAAAATTCTTACTAAACTTAAATAGGTTGTATGCGTTTACATTTGATATTCAACGAAATTAGCAAAAGGCTAGTTCCGACATGGTTATTAAACAATTTGACGGGCGCGTTGCAACAGCTCCGTGTTTAACCGTTTCAACCTTGTTGTTTATATATTGCTTAATAAAGAGCCCAATAAATTAAGAATTATGACTTACAAATACATTGCTGTTTGTAAACAACTTGCTCGGGTTGCTAAAGCTATTAACATAACAACCAGTGTTGCGCAATGAAATTATGTTTGTAAATCTTTCAACAAAAATTGTGTAGCATTTCGTATAGTATATATTTGTTTTAATTTATGTATAAAACATTTTGTGTTTTAACGTCGTTTTTTTGCGTTTCAAGTTTACCGACTCTCACGTTTTATTACTTTGTACGTAATTATCACCTTGTACGGGCCTTTTGTATTTTTGCCGTTTAAATCATTAACATAGTTTTTTCACCCAATTCCCACAGTTAGTCAAACGTGCAGATGTGAAACGTCTCGCACGTAAACTTTTCGCACCTTGTAAAGTCCCTATATATTCTGGAAGTTTAAATAACCTAAAAAATGTAACCTACAATAACGTACTTGAGATATAAGTAACTCGCTTCGAGAATAAACCGTATATTGAATGAGACGCAGAATACAACTAAAGTGAATCAAGAGTTATGAACTTCGAGTTTAAGATTAAGACAGTACAAATCGTGGTCACTATAATTATTAGTGTGCGATCTGTGGAGAATAGACTTTCCGCTGCGCAGCTCGCGAAAGACCGTTAGGCAGCCAGCCGGCTAAACAAGCCTAGCCAACTTCAAGCAATCAGCTTCAAAAAAGCGCGAGTCCACATTGTTGAGCCCGACGTGATAATGGACACGCACCTTACCGAAACGAACAATTTCCGACGTCAACTTCAATTCGAAGTTTCAAGTGCATTGGCAACGACGAGTGGTCCAACGCAAGTTATTTAAGAAGCAATTTCAAGCATCAAGTAAGAAACGCCCCTTTTCGCTGGACGAAGTTGGTGACTATACAACAAGACAACGCACTCTATTAAAATCAAGTTGATAAGCATCGTCTCCGCCGACGAAAGAAGAGAATACGCAAGACGACGTTGCCTTTACGAAATATGAAAGGGTTGTATTATTATTTTTGTAGCTTCTAGATTATTTTTTTGTTTTATTATTATTTTTTATACTATATATATGTAATTATTAGTCTGCAACGATTGCAAATACTAGTGTTCCTAGTTTGGTTGAATGGTACTATAGGCTATTGCAAGAATGCATAATCTCGGTGCTTTACTCTACAGACTTCTTACAAACACGAAGAGCAAACGCGCCTTCAACAACTGCTACATGCACTTCATCTTAAACAAGGTTAGTAACGCTTTTACGATTATGCTATCATGAGTTTGAGTCAATTATGCCATGTTGCGCCAACCCATCCGGTATATTAGGTGCATTTACACGTTGAACGACGTTTGTTTTGTTCGTTCGCGCCAGTTTTCATTTTTACCGCCGACAAGGCGTTAGTTTTCTTTTAATCGCCTCACGCAAATTATGCGTCTCGTTCACGCGATTACACACTCGTTTTAGCAGCGGCTAGAGGTTTGTTTCTTATTCTGCGAAGTCTGATCGCCTCTACCCCGCGCGTTTGCGCTCAGCCTGTGTAAATAAGTGAGCGTACCCGCTTCACAGCGCCACAGTTTCTTAAACGATACCAGCGTACTTCCGTATAGCTATGGTAATCGCGCCGCATGTAAATGCGATGTCTAATTGTCTAATCGCCTCTCAGTCAATGTGTCGGATGTTCCGAACCGAATATATTTCGTGTGTAAAACAGGCTTTTACAAACACCGCACAGTAATGACGAGATACGGCTTATGTCCTGCTTACTAAATTTTTTCTTTTGTTTGTTGATGGAAATACATTCGCGCAAGATTATTTCCCTTATTCGTTACGAGTCGTAAAACCTACATATGACAGGTCGCTCGGTTTTTGTGTTTGCGTTTTTATTAATTGCGCTTTCGTCGCATATAGCGAGATCATCGCTGCATTTATTTTATGCTCACTCGGTAGTGAGTAACCAGGCGTACACGCCTTGGTTTATTAGCTGGCAAAGTATAAAAAATATGGCTCATGTTATGCAAATTGTGGCGTTGCTACCTTGAATATGAGATGTCACTTTTACTACATATTCCACATGACATTTATCAGGCATTAACATACACGACACCCGATTTTAATGCACGATTGCACAATTCTAGCTTTGTACTTAATTCTCCCAACCAGGGTATTCTAGTTTTTGCAGGATAAACGTGTGAAATGCTCGAAACTTCGTGAGATCGTTCACCACATGACTTCGATTGTTATTTCGACTGAACATCCGAAATGCTCAACGAGACCGTGATTTTATTTTCTCACACTTAACAAAATGTGGAAAAAGTGAGATGTTGTAGCATTTCGTATAGTATATATTTGTTTTAATTTATGTATAAAACATTTTGTGTTTTAACGTCGTTTTTTTGCGTTTCAAGTTTACCGACTCTCACGTTTTATTACTTTGTAAGTAATTATCACCTTGTACGGGCCTTTTGTATTTTTGCCGTTTAAATCATTAACATAGTTTTTTCACCCAATTCCCACAGTTAGTCAAACGTGCAGATGTGAAACGTCTCGCACGTAAACTTTTCGCACCTTGTAAAGTCCCTATATATTCTGGAAGTTTAAATAACCTAAAAAATGTAACCTACAATAACGTACTTGAGATATAAGTAACTCGCTTCGAGAATAAACCGTATATTGAATGAGACGCAGAATACAACTAAAGTGAATCAAGAGTTATGAACTTCGAGTTTAAGATTAAGACAGTACAAATCGTGGTCACTATAATTATTAGTGTGCGATCTGTGGAGAATAGACTTTCCGCTGCGCAGCTCGCGAAAGACCGTTAGGCAGCCAGCCGGCTAAACAAGCCTAGCCAACTTCAAGCAATCAGCTTCAAAAAAGCGCGAGTCCACAATTGTAAAAAGCAAGTTAATATTTTTCAACATTAACCAAAAATATTAACTTAAAATTTTACAAACAAAAAAACAATTTTTTGCCCCTTTTGTCTGCTAAGTTTTTTTTTTATAAATTGAAGTGTTTTTTTAAAAAATCAAACAGTTTTTTGTAAATTAAGAAATGTTTTGTTAAAAGGTAAATTTTATTTATTTATATTATAAAAAAAATAAATTATAAGTAAAAGAGTGTTTAATTTACACAATAGATTTCTTAAATATGCTTAATGTGTTATTTTTTAAATGTAAAACCCGAACGGTTATCAAAAATAAAAATAAACTTTTTTACCAACTTTGTGCACAGCACTGACGTGCTTGCAGTGTTTCCATGGAGAACTTTAACCCGAGTAAAAAATAAGAAATATGGCACCAAGAATTTGTTATTCTTTCTTTCTTGAGTTACAATTAAAACTTGGTGCCTCTCTAATTAGAAATATTTAGCATTAATTGAAAAAATTAACTATCAAAAGACCTAAACTAACTTCATATTTGTGATTTCTAAATCCTATTTTTACCACTATGGTTAAAGTGTTTATCTTTTCCAACCAGGGTTGCCATTTGGCCTTTTTCACGGCCAAATTTCTGAAATTTGGCCGTACCAAAATCGCCCCAGACGCGAAAAAAATAGTTTGGCCGTGCGGAAAAATCTGGCCGAATTTGGCCGTATGAGCATATTGTCACATTTTTAGCCAAAACGTCATATTATTTTTACGCTACAGTAGAAATAAAGGGAAAAAATATATATGTAAATGAATTAATATTATCAATTGTCTCATTTACCAAATCACAAAGCTGATTATGACGTTTTGAAATAAAATAATAACGGTAGGCATTCCTATATAGTATTTGAATGGGTTCGACAAATCTGGAGGGAATTAAAATTATACAATTTTTGAACAAACATTGAGATAAATAGCCCAATTGGCTAAATTAAATAGTTTATTTTGTACTTGATACAAATTGGCCGAATTTTGGCCGTAAAGCAAACACAGTTTGGCCGTAAGGCAGATTTTCGGTCTGGCAACCCTGTTTCCAACCTTCATTCCATAATAGTAAAGCATATGGAGGTGATAATGTCGGGGTTAATTTCGCCACAAATAGGATTAAGGTCGTGCTATTTATTTGTGTAAAATATTTTTTTTAATTACATGACTTTTTTCAACAGCCTTTAATCAGTTGCTCTGTCCATAAATGAGATATAAATGGTATAACAGGGTAAACTTAAAGAGGGAAGGAGGGAAACTGCACATGCGTCTAGAGACAGAACGGTAGTCTTATTTTTCTCTGCTGGATGGCGCTATTTATCAGCTGTACTAAAGCGGGGAGGAGGAAAACGACTCACTAAAATTACGGACACTAATTTTAACCCATTCCTAAACACTAAACTTAACCGCAAAACTAACACTAACTCTAGCCCCATGTTTATTACACCATTTACGCATTTTAAGTAAATAGTGTTTACAATCAAAAAACTGCAAAGAGATCGATTACTTTAACCAATGCTTGGACAAATTCCAAAAATGCTCAGACAAGCTGAATGCGGCGTTATGATAAGTTTGTTTATAACTAAGAAACAAAAGAGTTTAAAAAGCCGAAAAAAACCTCCCCCGTCGGGGAATCGAACCACAGTCTGCCGCGTTACAGGCGGCGACACTTACCACTATACTAACACTGAATACGATTATGAAGTGCGAAAACTAGTATAAGAATCAGTCGCGGGTGCCTCTAAATACTACATGACCGCTTGGATCACTTAGATTGCTATGGAAAGTAATTCTAACCCTGTCCCAAACACTAATCTCAACCCCAGAACTAACTTTAACCCCAACCCTAACATTAATATCAAAAATAGTCACTCCCCAGATAATTCCAAAAAAATAAATAGCGCCACCAAGCAGAGAAAAATGCACACTGACCGTTCGGTCCCTAGTCGCATCTGGAAACTGCTCACTAAAAACTAGATTATGACATTAGAGTTCGTTTTAAACATGGGGTTGGAGTTAGGGTTAGTTCTGGGGTTGAGATTAATGTTTAGGGGAGGGTTTAAATTAGTTTTCGTAATTTAACTGTGTAGTTTCTCCTTCCCGCTCGAGCAATGCTACAGCAGCATCTTCCAGTGCACCCCCTGTAAAGCGAGTTATGAATATTCAGACGCTTAGCTAGTCGGGTGTATCCTTGGGCAAGGCACTTTTTGCCTTAACCCAGCGGATTAATGGGTTCTACCAAATTGAAGGAACTTGTCTATCATATACAGCACACTGCAATAGCTATGTTAACCCGACGATGGGCACGAGGTGATCTGACGATTGTATGTTTGTTAACACCCATTGGTTTTCCCATTTACAGGGATAAAACTGAATATCCTATCCTAGGGAAAGAGGGAAACTGCTTACCCAAACTATGGAAACTAGTTTTAACCTTGGCTAAACACTAATCTCAACCCCAGAACTAACCATAACTCCAACCCTATGTTTAAAACTAACTCATATGCCCCAATCTTAATTTTAATGAGCAGTTTCCCTCCCTCCCGCTTTCCCCCCTTTGGTTTTCATTTTTTTAGAATTAGAGTAAGTTGCCACAGTTTTAGTGAACAGTTCCTCCTTCACCCCTTCCTACTTTCACTCATTTTAGTGTTGCCCCATTATGGAAAGTACGTCAGCTGCACACTCTAGCTTTTTTCCCTGCGTCTTTGCACACTCGTAAACCTACCTCTGGACCTCGGGTAATTTACTGTAAACCTACCTATGAACCTCAGGTAATTTACTGTCAGTAAATTTTTTGTTATGTAGGCGACCCTATGTTACGTAGATAGATATATTAGCTGACGGACACGATAGATTTATAGAATAATATGTTTGTTTAAGATTTTGGTAAAACAGTAATAAAAAGGAGATTGTGTGCACACTTGAAGTGTGCATTTTTGGACGTTTGCACACTGCCCACTTAAATATTTGGCGCGTGCACACTCGAGATCTCGGCGAAAATTGACGTACTTTCCATACGGGGTGTTGCCCGTAACCTTTTTCTAATAAACAGATGTTTTTTCAGCATCAAAGACTAATTTGCAGTGCAGTGTCAATCTTATATACAGCAGCATGAAAAATAGAGTTTAAATTACGTCCGTCTTCTGTTTATGTTATTTTACAATTTACATTAGGTGTGCAATTAGAACAAGAGTACATATTTCCCCAAGTTTACACTCATTCCCCTAATAATATTTCCCACTATAATCATCATCAATATCTTATTCAAACAAGATTAACACGATTTACTTTTTATTCAATGAAAAAGATCCCGAATTTCTTTCCATTTAAATTCGAATATTAATTCCACGACCCACACCTATACCTTGTTGTTAGAGAATAGTGGCAACTGTTTGACTCTAGATAGATAGAATCTCTTTAGATAGATAGAAGTTAATTAGATAGAATCGTTAAAGCAAAAATATTTAATATTTGTATTCAGTATTTTGCTCAAATATTAATATATCGTTCTCTTAAGTTTTCACTTGGCAGGAAAACCTTATGTTTATATTTTCTAATTAGTTTAGAAATGTTTAGTTTGTTTCATATTTTCAAATAATATGGGGCCACCACGGATATCATATAATGAACCACGGCTTTAGAAGTCGTATAAACCTGGCTGAATGTTGTGTTTAATGGCCACATCTGTATCCTTATCTATTCTGTGTGTATGTAGTGCATTGGTTCTTCGGTACCTCTAAATACTACAGGAGCGCTTGGATCGCATGTAGCGCTTGGATCGCTTACTATACTTCGTAATTACAAAAGCCACGATATTAATGTTAGGGGGTTAAAGTTAGTTCTGGGGTTGAGATTAGTGTTTGGAACAGGGTTAAAATTACTTAGAGCTTTGAGAACAAAAGTAACTTTTGCTGCACATGTTTTTTTGTTTTTATAGATCAAAAGTACATTATGTCAGTTGTGTTACAATATTTAAAAATATTTTCACATACGTAAAACACGTTTCTTCTTTCCCTGGAAAAACATACAGAGCACAGCATTCAAACGCTAGGGGGCGTAAACTGACATTTATCGCGCAAGGGGGCGCGGTACCAAAAAGGTTAAGAACCACTGCTGTAGTGACTAGATTCTGTGTGTCGTGTTTTAGCTTCTGCAGTTCCTAATTGCACAAATATTTATGCAATAAATAAAGATTTAAAATCTAAAATTTGTTTAAATTTGAAAATCCTTAAAAATTTAATTTTTAATGTTGTAAAGAAAGAAAAAAAGTTCAAATTTATCTTACATCTTTAACCCCTAAACATAATTAAGTTTAAATTGTAAATAAATACTGATTTCGAACTTAAAACTACATTTAGTAACCATACCAGCCACATATTTACCCATGACAAAATAACCCTGATTTGCCTTTTATATTGAAGCCCTTGTTATTCACTTAAAACCCTAACATCCCCCTATACTCAAGGGAATTCATTCAATAATTTACTTTTATAGAGTTATCTTTAGAATATGTGAAGTGTAGCAATGGTGCTTATAAGGTCGGTGGCGAGATTATTGAACGGAACATTAACCCGACCATCAATCCATCCCGCAACATGCTTGTTGCATAGACAGGATGGGGTTAGCAGCCTGGCATCCCTGGAACAGCGGACTTGGAGAGAGCGATCCGCAAGTTGACACAACGCCGGATCGAACGATCAAATCTTGTGAGTTATATTCCACTAGGGGGCATAATGCGAGTTAGATGCGGATTAAAACGGTTGTTTGGCGCAATGGTTAATGCGACCGATACATATACCGACTACTATACAAAAACGGTCCTAGTGACGAGTCCATCATGGGTTCGAAACTTTTGTCGGTAAAAATGGACCACTAAAGTGCATTGTGGGATGAGAAGAATTTGTACAGGTTTTGGCTTTGCTCTTTCTTCAAGCGATTCTTTCTTCAAGTAAAAGGATTTTGGCTTAGCTCTTAGAAATTAATATACTTTGCACTCCTGGCATTTGTGGAATATCTTTTGCAGATCTAGAACACAAACAAATTTGTGTTAATACACCATATAGTCACCACAATATCTTCCATCACTTTTAACCATGTCTTTCACACAGGACTCATCACTTGAATTAAACGAAAGCGATCCGTTTGACCCCCTTCCCCCCAATATACGCTCGAGCTCATCATACTTTATGAGGAAATGCTACTCAG
>AACT01004042.1:0-10798 GCA_000149265.1 Ciona savignyi | reverse complement strand
AAATTGTTAGTGCGGCCGATACATATACCTTTCCATACAAAAACGGTCCAAGTGCCGAGCCCATCATGGTTTCAAAACTTGGCTCAGTTAAAAAAAAACAATTTAAACCTTGTTGTACAGTTGTGTGGTCGAAAGTTTAAGCGACGGATACACGCCAGTGGATGCTTTGAGGATTATATCTTAAAATGAACAATTTCCTTTATAAAACGTATAATGATAAAAAAAGAAAAGTGTGGGATCCAAGATTGTTTTGCACAGTAAATAAGGGGATTCCCCGTATGTGTGTATGAAAGTTACCGCCAGTGTTGTTTGTTTAGTTGTGTAGTTTTATAAGGATTAATCAGACTTAATTAAAATGAAAATATTAATCGTGCTTGCACTACTGGTTTTTAAGTAAGCAATTTTTTGCGTACGCATTGTATTCGCTTAAATATATTAAGCAAACTTGTTTATTCCAATAGTTTAGCTAAACGGGACACGTGGCTTAACTTAACTAGTTTTGTATTTAGACTACCTATTTTTGAATTTATCCTTGCTATTTTCTTCAGTAATGTAACACTTTTACAAACAAATAATCTACATTAAATAGGAAAGAACATCTAAGATGTGCTTTATGGCGGGAAAATGGCGACAAAGAATTGTCGGTAGTGTATTACTGCTGCATACATTTCTGTTATGATTTAAAAGATTTGAACACACTGATTGTTCGGAAGTTATGTTTCCTCAGTAAGATCGGATGTCACGCTTCCTCTATTGGATCACATGCGTTTCTGAACAGTAAGGCCAACAGATTAATTTAAATCTCTTGTTTCGTAATTGTGAATGCGACAATTAGACACTATAGTGCAAACTGTAACCGTTTAAATCTAACATCTCAAAATTTGACTGAAATTGTCTGGTTTTGAAATAATGTTTAGCGCTGCCAAAGTGGTTGGTGATTAGGATAAAACATATCCATGTTTTATCTGTAAGAAAGGATATCAAGAGGGGTTTTTACACGGGCAATATAGTATGTTAACAGCATGGTAATAATTTGGCTTGTCAATATTTAGTTAAACAACTTGGATTTATATAAAATATCATTTTCTTAAAATACAAAGCGCTTAATCTTTCTAGAACATAGCAAAGGCATCTAACTTATGACTTCCTATTCATATTCTGGTATATTTATAGAGAAATCATTCTGTATTAAGGGAAAGTACCTCTATAAAGATTACAATTTGTTGACTCAGCAAAACGATCTGTATGAATAAAGTTGTGTTACCGTACTATCCTACACTTTTATCGATTTAATCGGTCAAACCGACTGAGAGGACGGTGTTATCGGAAAATATTCCTCAATAGCCCTAAGTTGCTAATATAAAGCTATTCATGAATACACTTGCAATATCTTGTCGTATGAGTTTTAAATACCCTTTGTTTGTCCACTCATGAAGATAAGTATGTAGCCTTCTATCGTATGTTTAGATCTGTTTAAAGAGTGCCAAACAATAAATACAGAAAATCACTATTTTAACTGTAAGTTAATTGCATCATATATGTCACTACGTGGGTTGTTTACAATAACTCAAATGAAAAAATACGTTATATTACCACCGTGCAGTAGCATTGTCTCAATCATATAAAACAAATTGCAGTAGCTTTGGCATCTGAATGTTTGCACCAGGTATTAACAATGTAGTTGCAGTATTTTATTTTAAATATTAACTCGAGCGAACATTGTGCAGCACTGTTCGCCGCGTGTGGGCGTACTTGTGCTGTTGCTCTCTACGCGTCAAAATTAAACCACCTTGTTGTACGGTCGTGTGGCCAAATTGTTAGTGCGGCCGATACATATACCTTTCCATACAAAAACGGTCCAAGTGCCGAGCCCATCATGGTTTCAAAACTTGGCTCAGTAAAAAAAACAAAACAATTTAATCACCTTGTTGTACAGTTGTGTGGTCGAAAGTTTAAGCGACGGATACACGCCAGTGGATGCTTTGAGGATTATATCTTAAAATGAATAATTTCCTCCATAAAACGTATAATGATAAAAAAAGAAAAGTGTGGAATCCAAGATTGTTTTGCACAGTAAATAAGGGGATTCCCCCGTATGTGTGTATGAAAGTTACCGCCAGTGTTGTTTGTTTAGTTGTGTAGTTTTATAAGGATTAATCAGACTTAATTAAAATGAAAATATTAATCGTGCTTGCACTACTGGTTTTTAAGGAAGCAATTTTTTGCGTACGCATTGTATTCGCTTAAATATATTAAGCAAACTTGTTCATTCCAATAGTTTAGCTAAACGGGACACGTGGCTTAACTTAACTAGTTTTGTATTTAGACTACCTATTTTTGAATTTATCCTTGCTATTTTCTTCAGTAATGTAACACATTTACAAACAAATAATCTACACTAAATAGGAAAGAACATCTAAGATGTGCTTTATGGCGGGAAAATGGCGACAAAAATTGGCGGGAGTGTATTACTGCTGCATACATTTCTGTTATGATTTAAAAGATTTGAACAGACTGATTGTTCGGGAAGTTATGTTTCCTCAGTAATATCGGATGTCACGCTTCCTCTATTGGATCACATGCGTTTCTGAACAGTAAGGCCAACAGATTAATTTAAATCTCTTGTTTCGTAATTGTGAATGCAACAATTAGACACTATAGTGCAAACTGTAAACGTTTAAATCTAACATCTCAAAATTTGCCTAAAATTGTCTGGTTTTGAAATAATGTTTAGCGCTGCCAAAGTGGTTGGTGTGTAGGATCAAAAGTAAGGAAATCAAGAGGGGTTTTTACACGGGCAATATAGTATGTTAACAGCATGGTAATAATTTGGCTTGTCAATATTTAGTTAAACAACTTGGATACAATCTACATACTATATAGTATGGGATTCGATCCTCAAGTCCAACGAGGGTAGGCCAAAAAGTTGTGATAACAAATAAAACGATGAATGACCATGGCAGAATCAAGGTTTAAATTCGATTCGAATAAAAAATGATTCAAAAATGTTTTGATTCTACCAATTTAAAATTAAGTATACTAGTAGTGGAATAAAACGATTTTAATTTATATAATTTTAGCCCAAAATAGAAAAAGTTGCAATGAAATGTCTATGGCCCATGCCATAACTGTTTACATACGTTTCCCTAACTCATCTCAAGATTTCCGTTTCGAGGCGGAAAGCACACACAATATCTTTTGCACGACGAAATAAAACGTCTAGAATCAGAGAGGATCTTTATCAATTCAGAAAGTCAGCAGAAGATACATCAACTTTTCAAGGTAAGATAACTTTGCCTATGCCGGACTATGCCGGGCTATGCCGGGTTATGACGGGCTTTGCCGTGCTATATGCCGTGCTAAATTCACGAAAAGTCGATGGTCGTAAATCCCATCCTAAAAGAGAGTTATTTATGGGCTTGTTCCCACACATAGGTTTAAAGCTAAGAATTAAGTAGTGTCAGAATTTAATGATAGGCCTACCTTAAAGGCAGTGGCTTACACCATAAATATCAGCCCTAACCTTAACATTATATATTTCCAGATGAACAAAGCTTTCCTTGTCCTACTTCTTATCGGGCTGTTTGCAGCTACTGAGTGCAATGCAGACGCAGCATCCTAGTAAGCTGTAACATATTATTAATCGAGCTTCCCCTCAAATTTAATTTTTTATTTCCAGCTGGCACAGAATTGGACGAAAATGGAACCAAAACTCACTAAAGGAATTGGACGGTATGTTTTCGACCAATATATCGTCTTTTGTGTTTCCACCCATTTAAAATAAATATACATGCTTGGGACAAATAATTTAATGGGTTGGATGTTCGAACCATTCATACCAGTTTCAAAACGATGTATTTATGGCTAAACCGCCATTAAATTATGATGCAAACCTTGCTTGCAAAAACATAAAACTTCTAATACGCTTAGTTTAAACCCTTGATATGTACAGATTAAAGTCCTTTTGCTCCGATATATAAGATTACGAATATGTATAAACGTTTACTCTTATTTAAGGTATATATATTCGTATATACGCAGATATATATTATTATTGTCTCTAACTTTTTCGTTATTCATACTTTTTTCAGATATGAGCTTCGAAGAAGTAACAAGTCTTCTTGATTCGATGAGCGAATAAACGTACATTATTTGACGATACAAGCATAATTCTTGTTTTGTGCATTTGTTTTTCGTCAGTACGAGTTTAATAAACTCAAAAAAAAACTTTACGTTTTTGTGACAGAAATTTGTTTCAACACATCAAAATAATTGTCTTAACCAATACGATTTAATAATAATAAGATTTTTTAACCCAATACGACTTGGCACCTTAAAATTATGTCGCAACCGTCACCTTTTTTTGACTAAAAAAATGTAAATCTAACGACTATCATGTGACGTCATGTTTCTGCACTGCTAGGGGATTTCCCAAAATATTTCCTTTGTTGCAAATACCCACGCGGGTGGTACATTTAAAATATTTCGATATTTCCCTATTCAAATAACATCACTAGTAAACGACGCAAAACTGCTCGCAACTCTGATAAAGAAGTGGAAACAGTACATGGGCGCGATGACCAAATATTAGTGCATTGCACATGCCGTGTAATCCTGAATAATTAAGTTGTTTGATCAACATAATTTGTAACTTGTATTGGGTATAAAAAATTCCAAATTTTGCTTAGAGTTTCACCCTCCTTACATTGGCAACTTTTTTCCTGCAAAAAGGTAGGGAATGAACAACCAACACCTTTACTTTACTACGCTTTGCCCCGCTATATAAACAAAACTGAACAGTCATAGCGGAAACACCGGCGCGAAGCCAAGCACATTTTGCTTACAACCGTAAAACATTAGGGAATCACCACCATTGGTACTCGTACCCGATCCATATACTAATTTACCAATTCTATACAAAAATGGTCCTCACGAGAAGCTCATCATAAGGAACAAAATACAAAAAATAGGTTTTGCCTTGAAAAAATGAGCTCTTACAGTATTTGGACTTGCCAATAAGTTCGCACAATCAATAAATGCATTAGGTCGAAGAAAGACGATTGCGGTGAGTTGTACGAAATGCCACACATTATCCCCGTTGTACAATTCCCAATGCATTACACATGAATATAAAAGGACGTGGTTCATAAAAACGGTAAACTGATTAGGGCAATTTTGATATTATGTTTCTCTCCGATTATACCCACAAGTCTGTGGTTGAAAGCGAATCCAAAACCCGAGTGCTGAAAACCCACGCGCTATATTAAATGAGATACAAACATAATATATACATCTTGTATAAAACCGCACTGTTTGAAATCCCCCCCCCCCCCCTTGGTTTTCCAACTTACCGGGATAAACATGAATATCCTATCCTATCATCGATTTTTATTATCTCTTTTCAGATTATATCCAGAAATATAAGATATTTAATTGCATGAAAGCGGTTGGAAGATAGAGTGAGCATTGAAATCTTGTGTCAACCACACAATGGGCAAAGAACATTACAAACATTGACTAAATAAAGTCGATTTTAATGGATCAATTAAAAGTTATTTCAAACATTAAAACAACCCAAATGCTTTACCAGCTGTACTGTGTGAAACAGGTAATCTGATCAACACCAAAGTTATAGACAGTCAGACGGTTATATCAAAAAGGATTTGAGGGAAAGTACCACTATGAAGAGCGCAATTTACCTACGACGTGCAGTAAACAATAACACGAAACTAAACTCTAAGGACATGTTGTATGTAAAGCAAATAAGCCAGTATCACGTTATTTATTACACCTCCAAAAGAGTCATTTAGATTTCTTTTGATATGGAGCAAAAATGATACTAAACAATTTTTTTTGCAGAACTGAATTTCTTGAGTTTTTTTTCCGAAAAAGCATTAATGATGGGTCGATGATAGCAAATAAAATGCTGAAAATGAACCACTTTTTATAAGTTTTTCCGATTACGGGAATTCCCCTCAGGTTTTTTTTGTTTAGTTAAAAGTCAAGGCAAACTTTAAGCACCGTTGACAATTACTAACTGTTTAAATCTAGAAAATTGGTTAACCCGTTCGATTGGTTAACCCATTCTAACTAATAAGTAAAAAAGCAAGGAAAAAACGGAGTAAAAACAAAATATGTTCCCTTCGTACTTGGAGGAGACAGATAATAAGCGACATGTCGACTCAGCAAAACGATCTGTATGAAATGTTGTGTTACCGTACTATCCTATACTTTTATTGATTTAATCCGATAAACCTATGCTATCGGTAATTGTTCCATAATAGCCATTAGTTGCTAATATAAAGCAATTCGTTACTACACTTGCAATATATTGTTGTGTGGGTTGTTTTATAAGCTACAACTATGATACAACTATGATCATTTACTGAAACTCGTGTTACGCCTGTTCTAACACCCTTTATTTGTCAACACCCCGAAGTAAGTATAAATATACAGTATCTTAAGTATCTTATGTTCAGATCTGGTTAAAACTGCCAAACAAGAAATCAAACTAAGTACATTAACTGTAAGTTAATTACATCATATATATCACAATTGGGATTTTTTTTATAATAAATCAAATGAAAAATTACGTCATATTACCACCGACGCACTAACCAACTTAGTTATTCGGTCAACGTCAAATGTTTTGTGCTTTATACTGTCGTGGGATCTTGTTTTTTTGCAGACACTGGTTTAATTTCGTACATTTGATTACTAATAAATTTACATATAACGTACAGATATATTTCATTCAATATATACATGTCACAAGTCGATTGTTACAATTGGGTTAAATGACAGAAAATACTAGGTATATGGCAATAACTCATTTTGATTGAAAATGGGAAATAAAAAAAAAGATACGTAACATATTCACGAAGTCAGGTATTTTTTTTCTCATTGGGTAACTCTCCTTTAATCTTGTATCGAAAGATGAAAGCAGCTAAAGATATGGAGAACATCACTAAACAAAGAATGTTGTAGCGATTCAAGCCTGTAAGAAATAAATGATTATGACATGATACTCGTTTTTCCTCCACACAACGGAAAATAAATGGCGTTATAACAACATAATCGTAAAAATGACGTTGGGTCTAAATTCGATGCTCCCGAGCAATTGTAACGTAATACAGTAGAACCCCGTCTTACCTGACCACCTATGGGACCGTTATCAAGCGGTCGCGTTAGCGGGGTGGTCGTGTTAGTGAATTTTGCTTTGAAGCAAATTGTCGTCATATGCAGCCAAAGTGTCTGCTTTTTAACTATTTTTTTACCAAATGCAATTATTTTTATCAAATACTGCAGAATAAATTTAAACAACTGTTAGTACTGAAATTTATCTTGTTAAAGTCAGTTCTGTTTGCCACAATTTTCTTTGTGTGTGTGTACGCGCTCATTTATTCTTATTGTTTTCATCATAAAATAAATTTAACCTTATTATTTTGGTAACAAAGGCATATTATTTAGCACGTTTGGTCACCTAAGCGAAGTTAAATTTGAAGTTTTGGACCAAAATATGGCGGTCGTGGTCTGGAAACCGGGGTGGTCGCGTTATTGAAACAGAATGCAATGCATTACTATAGTAAATTATTTGGGACCGTACTAAAGTGGTCCTGATAATGAGGTGGTCGTGTTATCGAGGTGGTCGTCAAGCGGGGCTCTACTGTATAACAAATTGAACGGCTGTGCGTGGCCGAATGATTTACGCGACCGATACATATACTAAATGAAGGTAAAATATGACTAAGTGACGAGCCCATCATGGGTTTAAAATTTTGCCCGATTAAAAAAAATACAGCCCAAACTTAACAAGTAACTACAGAAAACATATTTGTCCTGCAGGTTACATCGTTTGTAACACTCATGGAACCTTCACGTAAATGTTGTGGGTCGATAATAACTCGATTGCTAATAGGTTGTGTCGGGCAAGGCACTTATTGAATGTTTTAAAGTCGATTATTGAGAACAAAATCTGAATTAATACAAAGTTGATATTTGAGAACAAAGTCGATATTGAGAACGATATTTAAAGTCGATATTGGGAACAAGTCTGAAGTTATATGTCTATGCCATTCAACACGCTGCAAAAGCTCATATATTTCGACATTTTGATTATAATCACCTTCAAGGGACGAGTAATTTGAGATAAAGAACCCAAATAACACATAGGTGAAAGTCGGGTAAACCGATCGAAGGATTGCAGATTTCTTTGGGTACAAAACAAAATCAATCACAAGCCAAGCTACAAATGTCGCCACAATTCCTATTGCCCCTATTAATTCAGAGTTGTAAAGACTTATCAAATCTAGAAATGTAAAATAATCATCATTATGAGATAAAAATTTTAAGTGTTTTGAATAAAAAAATGGAATTAGGGTGAAAAAGGACTGAGAAATTTTACTCCGATTTTTTGCTTTTTCTTTTCTGTGTCACGCTCGTGACAGGTATGCCAGCCGTAGCCTGGTTATTTGTTTGTTAGAGTGCACAGTATATTATCAATTACAAGAATTAAAGGTAAATCCATATAACGGGTAAGTTTAGGTAGATAGATAGATAAAATAGAAAAAGAATATAGATAAAATATTTATGTTTATTATTGCGGCTTATTAGATGTGTTGAAAAACCCCTGTCTTATTAGATGTGTTGAAAAACCCCTGTGTCCAAGGACATAACCGTCTAGCTATCGGCCGGTATCAAATCTATAACACTTTGACTAAATAGCGAGGTACTAACTCATCAAGCTAAAATTTGGGTACGCAATTAAATTTGAATACTCATAAATCTATAACCAAATGTTACATATAAACAAGGTTGAAAGATATACCTCTGTGTTGTAATACGTCAAGGTGGGCAGAATACTTATATCCAACAGCTTGTATTGCCATTGCAGGTAACACCATGGCGATGTATGTCGTGAGTAACGCAATGCTGTCCAGAACAATATACTGAAAGGCCCATCGAAAGTTAGCTTTGGGAAAAGATAAATAATTACGTTCGGTTGAGATATAAGATCGGCAGAAAATGCTAAACAGGATTAAAACTTAAGAATACCCTGTTTAACCTTAAGAATACCCTGTTTAACCGGTTCTTTATCAGAAATATTTGACTATGTTATCTATATATAGGATAGAATTTATAATGCCGATGTGTATAACCCATGGTGGGTAAAAAGGATCATTTTTTAAATACGTTCAAGACACTTTTTTATTTAATTCCTAATCCACTTATTTATAATGTCGCTCTAAAAACAGTGTGTGGAAAGACAAATCTCACACAAAACTAGAGAGTGTCAACCACGTGCGTTTAATCACCACTATTTGTAAAACACATGTTGTATGCCATATATTCATGCTACAGGGTCCCTAACCACATTTTGTATTTTATACACTGTGTATGTAGTTATTGTTTCTGCAAGCATAAACTCATGGGTCCCATAGTTATCAAACCAAACTTCTTCTCCATGTGTAGGTAAAAAGAACAATCGTGATAGGTTTACAAAGATTTCATCACAAATGTTTTAAATTAAAGCTTTTTTTAAGTGGTGTATTGAAATAAAGCTAATTCCTTAAACAGTTCGATTTAGTTTTCATGGCTTCGGGGAATTCCCCATGGGCTTGGTAAATAAGTTTATGGTTTTACATATGTGGGTCATGTTAACTATCAATTCTTAGAGTTTTAATCCGATTTGACGAATCCTTGTTGAAGATGTCGGGGCGTCATGCCATGCCTGTCACAATCATGATTTGAGAACAAAATCTTATTTTTTAGGGTATTGTAGAGTTATACGTCACTAGAGTTGCATGCCTTAGTGATTTACCCTTCATATATAAGTTGAAGTCTCGTTCTCTGTCGCTCTCTCTTTCGTTCTTAGAATACAGGTTCTAAACTACATAGCGCGTGTTCGCTATATCGCTACATGGTGTCAGAAGTGGGATTCGAACCCACGCCTCCATTCGGAGACCAGAATGGGAGAGTTATTGGTAGGCTGGATATGATGCCGATGACATGATCACAGGTTACCTCCTGTAGCTCATCTGCATCCATATCTGGTCCTGCAACGGGAGCTCGCGAAAGCGTGTCAGCCGTCACCAAGGACTTTCCCGGTACGTACCGTACATCGTACGAATACCACATTAGTCGCATACGGAATCGTTGAATTCGCGGCGATAACTCGTCTATATTTTTTTGACCAAGCAAACTGACTAGAGGTCTGTGGTCCGTTTCTATCAAAATGTGAGCACCCAACAAGTAGCTACGGAATTTTTCGCATGCCCATGTTACGGCGATTAAAACAAAACCTCCCCACTGGTGTTATAAACGTGGTTAGCAACTTACTTTCTTCGGATAGGGGTATCTGCCAAAAACCAGAGTTCGCATCTAATTTAGAAAATAATTTAGCTCCATTTAGCTTTGCAAGAGTTTCATCTACAGTTGGCATTAGATGAAGTTCTCGGCACACACTTTTGTTTAACTTGGTGTAGTCAACGCAGATACGTAATTTCCCGCTGCTCTTTGGCACAACCACCATGCCGGCGCACCATTCCGTGGGTTTGGTTACCGGGCTAATTACCCCCGATTTCTCCATTTGTTTCAATTCCTCCTTAACCTTACTTTCAAGAGGTAAAGGGACACGGCGTGGAGAATGGAGACTAAACGGCGGTGCATCCTTTTTTAGTTTTATCGTATACGGCTCTCCAAGCTTACCCAGCCCAGTAAAAACGGTTGGAAATTTTCGGGCGTATTCATGGCTATCTAATCCTTGTATTCTTTTAAGAATATTCATTGCTTTGATAGC
>AACT01003837.1:0-16171 GCA_000149265.1 Ciona savignyi | reverse complement strand
TTTTTGTTGGTTTAGCAACCTTTTCCGGGTCACCTTTTTCCATTGCAAAGGTGACGCCGCGGACCGGTGTCTTTTATACCGTGCTATAGTGGATGTAGAGTCAATATAATGGCGTATGTGTCAGTTTGAGTGCTTGCGGTAAGAGCTATACAAATATAATGAGGAGCGTAAAAAGAAAATAGCTTGCGAAGTAATTAAACGCTCAGTTAAATTTCACTCATTTATAACGAGTATATATGGGTGAGCGACACGACATGTACAATCAGTTGTCAATCACACGCCTAGAGGAAGGTAGTAATAGAGACTTTAATACATGTTTATATAACATGAGAATAACATGAGAAATACAGTTTAAAGTAAAGTTTAACACGGACAGATTAGATTCTTATTAGAAAACTTGTTTTAGTTTATATTATTAAAGATTTTTATAATTTATTTATTTTTTATTCGCTTTAGGTACAAGCTGATATCACCGACTGATAATCGTGCAACGTAACTTACAACGCACGTAGCAAAGACTTCAAATGGCTGCTGCCGTGGCTCTGAACTACCCGTCACCCAACTTCAGCAACGAATTTCCCGCCGAAACTTTCTACAATCCCCAGTCGCTCGAGCAAGTCGCCTCGGTTTCCGACATCTCCTCGTTCTCGCCGGTTTCTTCGCCGGACTTTCTCTCGTTCGACCATAACGCCATCTCGGATTCCTCGATCGATAGCTTGGAGGTAATTGATTAAACGCAACTTTACTTCAATGATTTAATTATCTTTGACTAAGAATTAAAGAATTTTCAAATAACAAATTTAACAAAAAAGAGGTTCAGACATTGTTGGCGATGTTGGTATCTATTAAATTAATGGAGAGGCATATTGCAAATTAACCTTGAAAGTTTCTTTTTGAAACTGTGTCAAGTTACTCTCACGGCAGAACGGCGTCGACACTGGTTATGGTTGAGATAGGGGTTAACCCATGCTATCCTACCAGCGCACCCGAGCACAGGCGTTTAGGAAATTAGTCAGCAGAGAGAAACAGAGCATCTTCCGACAGCCCTTTCCTGTTATTGTCTGTGTTGGCTCGCATTATCGTAATGTAAATATGCGTAGAAACCACAAAGGATCACTTACACTGGAAAGTAATAACTTCTTTTAAAACTTATAGACGCAGGCTGCACGATTTTAAACACAAGTGTGGTAATAAATCAGTAAATGGTAATAATTCGAAAACTAAAAAAGATAACAGAATTCCTAATCCATTTAATTGAACAATCTTATTCAGTTGAAATAGTTACTTATTTTGTTTACAATAACTAATGAGAATTATGAATATAATAAATCCTTACAAAAAAGAACCTAAGAATCAGAGCGTACCGACCAGACATAAATCATTTTCAAGAAAATCCGCTCCAGCTGCGTTGATTTTCCTTCTCGTATTTCGTGCTATTAATAGGGGAGGAAAGGAAGAGCATTTTCGATTTTACAGCGAAATAAACCTTGCGCAACGAATGGAAATGAAACCGCGTTTGTGATGAAACCAGGTTGTTTCACGGTGAATGCGAAATGAAGCGAAAATGTGGCTTCCTGGTGCGCAGTTGGATGACTGGTTACGGAAACTGGATTAAACAGAGCTTTGCTAAGTGAATTTTGTGTTTGAGATTGGCGGAAAACATAAAGTGATTGTGAAACGCTCGGTAGTTAGTCACGAGGACTATTTCTTTGTAGTTTGACATCAAAGCGAATGCGATTTAACGCAGGAAAAGGGAACGAAATTAAATTTCGGTCAACCTTCAAAACCTCAAGTCCGTGTTTGGTTATGCTACGACGGGTTAAGACCAAGGTCTGTTGAAAAAATCACCGCTAACAAGAGCTATCAAAATCCATTCTCAAATCCAACCGCATAATCGTGAAGTATGGGAAACGCAAAGTCATCATGCACAGCTATGTCACGAACTTCGATTCATTTTTTTATGAAAATATCACGTTTTTTTCCTTTGCGATTACACATCGCGCACCGGTCTAGTGGTCTTGTGATTGCGGTGTTGGCCGGGAGATAACAAGCAGCGTCTTGGCTTGTTAATAACAGCACCGTAGCTCTAATGCAGACATGAAGGTACCGTGGTTACTTATTACACTCCCAAGTTCCACTCGATAGCTGTTATCACGCAACGGAAAATTTACGGTCTCGCTACAATCGTAGACGTTTAGAAAAAATACGATTTAAACGTTTCGAGGAAAATTCAACGAGCTTGTGGTTAAATAATGATTTCTTCAGCTCGGTGTATAACTAGCGAATTATAGAACGACCTTGATTATCGGGCAACTGCTTATAAGTCATTTCGGCATTGTTATAGCGTTTACCGTTGTCGGTAATTAATGTCGAAAGTACTGGATTGAACTACCAAGATGATATGATCCGACTAAGATTGCCAGTTCTTGACCATTAAGATTGAACGATTAACAAACCGGACCAGTTAAAACATCGCCCCGGGCATTTGTATATGCCACAGTAAGAGCAAATCGGCTACTGGTAATATGTATCTAGTTACATTGTATAAGTAGCCAATACGGACTAGTCTTACATATCGGAACACATATAGCTATATCCCGAACACAATCCGTTTGTTTAATCCGATTACACCGGGGCTGTTTATGTAAAGGCGTTTGAACACGACACAATGGACGAATTGTATTACATAAATCGATAAGGTTTTCGTACATTTGCATACGGAATTTTAACTACATTTGATCAGGAATCAGATCTTAAAATTACGCCAAGAGTGGCCAACTATGCTGTTGAAAGATACCATTAAACAGCGACGCTCTTGAAACATAAAATACCAAATTATCAGTTTTCGGAATTCTTGTGCGCTATGTAGTGACTGACGGCACATGCCGGTATCTGGAATGGGTTTGATGCTGTATTTAACATGTTCGCAATTGCTGTCGAAAACAACTTTACCAGAGCGATCGCAGAAAGTCTGAAAGCAGCGAAGCGTGATGGCTTAGAGTCGCCTGGCCAAACACGCATCTCTTATTTTCCTTATCTCCTTGCCTGGCCTGTATAAGTGTATGTTGCCTTCCCCAGGTTCGCATTGTGCGTTTCACTCAGGCGGCATAATACTCGCCTTGTACACTAATGATAGTTGTTGAGTCCCCTGTTGTTCAGCATTTGAAAACACTTGTCCCCCTGTGTGTTGACACTCACACGTGTGTAGTGCCACTTACATAAAATATCTCCTGTGATTGATAAAAAAATGCACCTCAGAAGCTAAAACTCCCCAATTATGTGTCTTTACGCGCTTGTATCCTTGATCAAGCCCTTGTTGGAACCCAGCGGATTAATTGTTTAAACAAAACTAAAGAAAACCAATTACCTTATTTATGACAACAAAATCACTTATTCTAAACGGCCCCCGTATTAATTCCCCCGCGGGGTCAATTATAACCCCCTAAGTTCAGGGATATACTATCAAATTTCAAGATGCGAGTAATGTATACTGATATCGTATACAAATGGTTTTCTGTTTGCACTAGCTGGTGTCGCCCAAGAGATAATTTTCCACTAAGTGTTGTTTTATGTCGTGTTTGATGGTGTAAGTCATTTATAACTACATTCTATGACATAACTGATATTTACAGTGAGAGATAACTGATATTTACACACGCGAGCGAACGACACAATTTCAAGTTTGAACACACTCAGATACATTGTACACCCACGCTCTATGTAATAAATTCCAAGCCTAATTATACTACAATTTTGATTTGAATTGAATTACACGACATCAAAGCACGAACGACCACCTGCGCTTCACACTGTTGTAACAAATATGTTGGAAAATTCAAGTTTATTAAAGGAGTGAAGAATATAAAGGACTAAGAGGGTTCTTGGGCGAGAACAAATGTATCGTTCCATTACAATACCGGGTTTAATGCTTCAATAACCGACTATATTTCGCATTTGACTACGAAAGCGCCGATAGAAGACAACGGATTTTCTCGTTCTATTTCCGTACATTGGTAAACACATCATTGCTCGATCGGTTGACAAATTATTAAACGTTAATCTTGAGCTGTCGAGCGGCTGCATTCACGGTAATTCTTAAAAAAGTTTTTTAATTTACACTGCCCCGTGTGTTCAAATTTATCGTATTCCAGCGCCATTCACTCTCTTGCCTTTGATCCTAACGCAATAATATTACCGGCAGTGCAAACATCTATATTTAAACAGATTTTCGCATGAGCGTCTCAGCCTGGAGAACCAACAAGGCTCCTAGTCCCCTTCTAAACACACAGGGCGGTGTTTGGTAATTTATCAAAGACTGTTTTGATGCGATTCATTCGCCTGTCTCCAGTGTAAACGCGCCATTATTATCGCACTGAAGGGTGAGGGCAGACCAAATAAAAGCCCGTTATAACAACTTATTTTCGAAATCGTAAACTAATAATCCAAACTTTACATTACCACTGCCGTTCTCACAGTGCGCAATGAACGAATACTACATCGACCAGCAACTCGACAATTCCAGTATGAAGAACGGTGACGTCATAATGCCTCCACCAATGACGTCACGACTACCGTATTCATCTGACCTGAATACCTTCAGACGCGAAAGTGCATCAGATATCCACGATATATTGAACTGTGGGCTAAAGAACAATTGTCAAGGTGAGAATATACGCCATCCTAAATATAAAGTTTAATTCTGAACTTTAAGAACAGGGCATATTTCCTTTCAATTCTCTTATTAATTTTAATTTAGCTCTTATTAATTTACACTCGCGTCTTTATTTAACATAGTGGTGTTTTTCCTTTATTGCGAAAATATTATTAGTAATGCTGCTCCGAGTAATATATTGTGGAATATCAGTAAAAATGGTTCTTTAAGTGTAAAAGCTTGCCGACCCTTGAATTTGAGCTTTCTCTGTGTATGAGGTTTATATAACAACCCGACCGAATTTAACTTCATTTCATTTCCAGTGTATCAAGGCAACAACAATTGCAACAACATCTACCAACAAACAAACAACTACAACAACATCGATACCAACAACGGCTCCTGCGTCAATGTCAATTTCAACGTTGTTGTCAAACAACATAACAATCACCATTATCACAACTCATCTACGTCACCGAATAATGACGTCACCCAACAAAACACAATGACATCACCGACAGGGATGACGTCACCCCCTGGAATGACGTCACCACCAGGAAGCCCGAACATGCTACACATCCCACCAGTTTCGAGTTTCATCAAGAACTCAGAGGCAATTCTGCACCAGTCTGCGTCCCCTACAATAAAGACATCACCCCACCCATACCCACAAATTCACCACGAAGAATTCACGCGCACAAGAATCCCTTCCGAGTCGGAATCGTTGTGCTATGACCAAAGAAGACATGCGTCGCTTCCATCAATCACAATCACAAACTTAGATGAAAGCGAATCTATGCTGCACAACTACCAGCGACCGCGCTCAACAAGTCTTACCACCGAAAGATGCTCCAACCCCCCCACATCACCAAACCCAGCTTCACCACCGGTGCAGATGACATCGCAACAGCCATGCTCGCCACTTGGTATCCACGCTGCGAAGCAATATGTGAAAACCGAAGCTACAGATTGCAATGCACAGATGGCAAATTGGGACTCCAGCATAGGAATGTTCACCGAACCTGCTGTGTCTCCTTACTCGAGAAGATGCAGCTCAGAAATTGGAGCGATCAACGCGCCGACCGATGGATACATGCCGATGAACGTGATGCTGCCTGCAAAACACGAGAAGATGTACACCGATGATCAGTTTGTCTCCAGCAATCCTCCGTATTCCTGTCAAACAACCGGTATCACCAGCACATACCCATGCAACCAACAACCGATGTTTCCCCCGAGCCAAATCAACTTCCCGCCGATTTTAGAAACCAGTTCAGCAAGTACAGTTCTCCAACAACACTGCCACAACGCCCATCCTACAATGGGCCACGGCGCCCAGATGCAAAGCGAAAACCGCAGACACAGTAGCGAGATTACGCTGCACCGAAGGAGTCATCCATATTTGGGGATGTCTGTACCACCACCTTACCCGCTGGCCGTGAACGGGACCATCCCGTACAGACCAAGGTACAGCAGAAGAAACAACCCCGATTTGGAAAAGAAGCGAGTGCACAAATGCACGCATACCGGTAAATAATTCATCTTGACACCTTAAGATAATAAAGTATAGCTCCATGTTGATACGCATTAGCTCAGGTGTGAATATATCATGTTAAGTCAATTTGCAGAAAACTAGACCAAAAATGTATCTACATTTCGTGCAAATCGGGTTGGGGAAGCGCACTGAACCAAAAACTATTTTTCCGACTCGCTCCAACAGAGCCGAGCGCCATTTAGATGCGCCTGAACATCAGCAAACAATTTGTGTCACAGAAATAGCATCGACAGGAAATACAAAGAAAAAACAAAACAGTGTGGTTACCCCCTTGAGCTGGTTTGTAAGAAGTTAACAAAATTACAAATGTGATTTAAAGCAAACTTCTTACACAAGTGCAATCATGCGTTCATTTATTGCGTGCAGCACCTTGGGGCAAACATAACATGGAACATATTCACATACAGAGCATGTCGATTTTAAACTAATGCTCATAACCCACTCAATAATGATGCAGTATTTATGAACTTGTTAAACTTTTTTTGTTTTGGTTTGCCCAAAGTTGGTCGGATTGTTATAATCAAATTCAGCGGGTTAGGGCGCATGAATCAAATCCGCAAATAGCAAGTATAAATATGTAGATAGTGATAAACATCAAAATGCATAACATGCCGTCGTCCCATTATGAAAACAAACAATGCACATGGTTAAGATAAATATTTCCGTAATAGCATTGCTGGACAGAAGACTCTCTTTTTATTTTAAGAATAAATACACGTTGTCCATAAACTCTATTTTTAGACTCTCTTACCCACGAAAATGCAATTGAGTAACCGTTTTTTATATATTTCATGTATAAGATAAAGGCTCAATATCTGAACTTAACATTCAAATAAAGCTCCTTTACTTCGTGCACTAAATCGTTTACCTGACAACGCCTAAATTATGTTTTGATTGAAGTTATGTAAATTACCCGTTTTCAACGCGCGGTTCCACGAAGACAATTTTACTCCACACTTTATTCGAAACCACTTTGTTTATTTAACTTATTCCAACATTCCAACAGCGTAACTTTTAACGAAATTCAACATTAATTAGCCTAAGAAGTCCGCGAAAGCTCCATACGCACATAACTCACAGTAGTTAAAAACTAGACAACGATAAACCTTGTATCAACGCGGAGTAGGGATGGGTGTTTTGACACATAACGACAGGTGGAAACTTGCTCCATAAGTGGTTAATAGCACATAACATGTCATCACTGGATCTGCACAAAACTAGGTTTGTCACATTTTGATTTTGATATTTTCCAACAGGTTGCACGAAGGCATACACGAAGAGCTCACACTTAAAAGCGCACCAGAGAACCCACACTGGTAAGTTAAACTAGTTACTCTGACCGGTTGTGTGACTAAAAAAATTATTCTATACAACAATCAACTATTTAAAAACGGGCATCGCGACGAGCCCATTAAGGCTTAGAAACTTGGACGGTGAAACAAATATAAATTTACCACTGAAACGGACCAACCTGCAGACCCAGGTTACCAATGTTTAAAATGGGGCTACGTGAAATGCAGTACAATTCAACCTTCGAAAGCCACCGTACTAACCAATTCAACGATAACGAAGTTGCGAAATCGCTTAGTGATTTTATATTGTTATTTTGGACTAATTAAATTCAAAACCGCAAAACAAATTTATTCTACAAAAATCGTCTTAATGTACATACAACATTTCTCATTCTTTACTACTGGCCACTTAAATTATGAAAAGTATTAAATAAAATCTAAATTGGGGTACCTTGCGCAATATTATTTCGCTTGATAAACAGACAATGAGACCCCGTCCTTTTCCGGGGTGCTGAGTAGGAATGGGGTAAATGGGGTAACAATACACCCGTCGCAACATTAAAGGAAAAGTATATTGGAAACCGGGTTGGGACTGTGATTATTTTTAAATTACTAGAAATTTGATTATTCGCATGGAAATTGGGCGAAATTAACCGCATTTAATTAGTAATCAAATGTAATTGCTGGATACTATTAAATCACAGTCAAAGCGAAATTAATAAACCAGAGTTGAGGATTCAGTTTATAAAACACTCTTTTAAGAAAATAAGCAAAAAAAACGAAATTTCCAAATTAATGTTGATACGTTTAAACAACCCTTTATTTTACCGTTTTGTTCTGTTCCTTGTATATTGTTCTGTAAGTAAAATAATAGTTTTGTCCAAACTGCAACGTGGTTCCCTTAATGTACATTTATTTTGATGTTAAAATTAGTGACTTTTTCGGTTGGTTAATTTAGAGTAAGGCAATGGTTAAAATGTCCCGGAATGTTATTTTAATCGCGTAGGCGGTATTCCACCAGTATTTTTGAACCAACATTGTTGTCAACTGTTAGAGGTAAAAGTGATCGCTTCGTTGCCACACAGTGGTAAGGAAGAGAAAACAATTTTATTTATCTGAAATCGCGTAGAACGCCCGATGACGTCAGAACTCGTTGCGGTGGAGAGTCGTGAATAAAATCGTGATTGAAGTAAAACTGAGTGATATAAGAATTGCTCGTACGGGGAATTTGCAGTGAAATGCGGTTTTGCGATAAGTGGGTTGCTTTTCGGGACCTTAACTAAGTGAATCGGACAGACGTAGGATTCACTGTTTGTTCTTTGAAAATAACATTTGAGCTGACGTGTTGTTTTGTACAGGAGAGAAACCGTACACCTGTAACTGGCAAGGCTGCGATTGGCGGTTCGCCCGCTCCGATGAGCTGACCAGGCACATGCGGAAACACACCGGAGCCAAACCTTTTAAGTGTTTGGTGTGTGGACGATGCTTCTCTCGATCAGACCACCTGTCCCTTCACATGAAACGACACCAGGCTTAAAGGTTGTTCGATTGTCCGACATTCATCTCAGGAATACAAGCGAAGCACAAGTGATGCGTGGACCCTTCGTCCATGACATAAAGGACTAACTTTACTAACGCCGTGATAGTCCACGTGAAATGTCATGTAATAAACGCTTTTTGCACTGTAACAAACACTCTATAACGCTGCTGTTGTAGCCTAAAGCGAATGGTGCTAACAAACTTGTTTTTCGATCGTGGAGCATGAGTGCACTTAACACGACTTCCATTGACCTGTTGCAATGTTACAATCATATCTTCCAAGCCTTTCGTCCTGCTTCCTATCGGTGCTACTGGAGCATTATCATGCAATGCGATTATTCGTAAACAATATCTCCCTAGACACTACACCACCTATGCAAATATCATACACCCTACGACCGATACGACAGAAGGACTCATAACATCTGTTGACGTTTTATTTCATTGTGAATACTCGTTATTTCTTGGCTTATCTACTAACACTGAAGTTATACGCATTTACGTTGTACTGTCAAGCTAAGTATTCGCGCATTCGTTTCCATTTTTGTTTTTAAAATTTAATAAGTTCGACGCGTGTTAAGACAAAAGGATTTGTTCTGACCGATTTGGTCATTACATTTCCTTGCTAAACGTTCGCATTTTTTGCGACAAATGATTATCGCACTAACACCAAAACACTGGCGTTCGTTTATTTGCTCTTCTGCTTAAACGAACGCCAAACCAGTTTCCTACTAACAATGTTCCTTTTAATCTATTGCGCCCGTGAAGGTCGCTCTCGTGGCCAAATGTTTGTGTACTCTTCAATAAGCTGTGTTGCAGTCGACCGATCAATGTTTTATTTTCGCCAAAGAATTTTCAGCAGCTCTCCGTAAGGTGGCTCTCTGCTAGCTCTTATACTCACGTGACTTACTCGTCGCGCAATATTATACAATAAAAGAAAAGTTATATCCAAACGTTTTGTTCTGGTCCCTTTTTTTAAAAAAGTCAGTTTTAAACAACTTAAAACCATGGATAGAATAGGAAATCCATTTTTATCTACGTGAATGGGAAATGCAAAGGGCGTTAATACACAGGCAATTGTCAGATTCCCTTGCGCCCATCATAACATAATTAATGCGGCTGTCTACACCAGGATAATAGAGTTAAGTATCTCCTGAATAGCACAAGATTTCGAAATATACATTCACAGCATTTAATAAACAAATAAATGGTTACAGTGTATGAGGGTGCACCATGATAAACTTATTGCTTACACTCTGCCACCCACAGCGAGATCATGGTAACTTTCCGAACTATTCCACCGTAGCAATTAAAAATATAAAAACAAAAATAAACCAAAAATGTGAATTGTTGCTAAAGACTAACGAATTAACCAAGAACTTATATTGTATTCATAACTGTTTAAAAACAACTTCTATTATAACGAAAATATGATGGATTTGCATTTGCGTAAACACTTACCCATCCCTGTTTGCAGTTGCACTTAAGCGAGGTCAAATTTGTTCGTTAAGGTAAAGGATCCGAACTTGTTTATTTATTTATTTACTGGGATATATGCATGCACGCCTGCATATGTGGGTAGGTCCACGTTAACCGCGATACGCCCTAATATTTTAAAAATTTAACTGCTGTGGATATATTGAGAATTGTTGACCAATGATTATTGGTCCGACTTGCTTAAAGATAGGCGGGACTTTACAGGTTTTTTTATTATAAAATATATACTCAAAGAAGTTGACAGATGAACTAGCGTGGAAAATTTAAAATAACAAGCATTTTGTCTTGGTCTTATAAAATAATGCTGGCATTTTTTAACAATATCTTTTTATCCAAAAATGCGTTGTTAAAATGCAAAAGACACTAATCACTAAAGAAAATACAGAGTAATCTCTTTGTGGCTTTGAAATCAGTCGATTTATATTGTGCAGTTTTTATAAATCTAATCGAATTTTGTACAATTGCATTTCGATGACAAAAAATTAAACTGAAGCGAAGTTTTCAAACGTGCAAGAACCTTCTTGTCCAAATACAATTTGAGCGCTTTGCATTCTAGTCTCTTCGCGGTATTCGATGTGCGTCATCGGTGGATGCCACAACAGTGCAAGTTGTGTTTAATAACCACTGTGAACCTACAGTAAGTGTCCATTTTATCGGGGACTTTAGATGGACGGGATAAGCCTGCAGCGGTCCTATGCCTGGGGATATAGATTAAGCGAAGAAATAAAACTAATGAGATTATCAGCGAAAAAGTACAATATTACACCATTTCGGAATTGCCCATGTATTTTGATGACGTAAGAGGAAAAATCATCAATCCACGGTAATAGGCAGCCTGCTTAACCGATGTGCTGTGTGAGTTGTTATAGTGTGACCTGTCAATTGGCGTCACAGTTTAGGAATTCAAGTGTAATTCGAAATTCTAGGCACGAGCATGCATAAAGCAGGCATGGAAATTATATGTAATATATGTGACTTATTGTACACTCAATCCACTCAGATCTGGTAGTACAGATCGAAATAAAAATATTCATTAAAGCTTTGGTTACCGTTAAACGGCATTAGCCTATGTCGATTAGTTAACTTGTTTATTATTCGCATATGCGTCAGATACACAAAAATTTACGCCGGGCGATTTCTCGCAGATATCATACAAGAGAGCCATTGTCGAATATCCGAAATCGTTTTTCGTTTCCGTCTCTATCACCGCACCGATAACGTAAATACAAACAAGACAGCCATGTCTTTTGAGTTTCTCCGAAAAGCGTGGTTAAAGATTTTTTTCCTCCACTAAAATATATTGTATTTGCAGGCATATAAATAATGTACGCAAATTTGCGGCAAATTTTTTTCGCGTTCGCATCGCAACAGAAGATAAAAAAACCGCCAAAGTAAATATTATGCTTTGGGAGTGAATGCGCGCACAAAACGTGAAAAGACAAAATTATTTTCGGTTAAGATATATATTCGACTTGTGTTGGGCATATAGGTAAACGCAAACATTGCATTTCTAGTTATTAATGGGCAATCTTAGATTATTATATTTACAACCAGCCTATTGTAAAAGACATATTTTCGAGCACTTTTATACAACTATTTACAATAACAAGAAACATTATCATTTCATAGTTTTACAAAATCTCATTATAGATTATAATCATTTAGTTCTAGTGGTACCCTTGCTCTAATGGACCGATTTCTATTTTTCGATGCTCACGCACCGAAATATTTTTAAACTTAATACCGTTGTGGAAATATAAGGAACTAACACACCCCCACTTTCGGTTATATAAATAGACATTTATAGCAAAAACTAAAGCCATAAATAGAAGTATAAAAGTGCAATGAACCATTTGATGCTGCAGTTAAACGGGGTTTGATTTTGTTCAAGCATTCCGTATCCGCATATAGTTCGGCGTAGAAATTCCCCACTGTATTACCTATTAAGCAGGTTATTTATATTTATAAGGAGAAATCGTTCGGAAAATTCGTCAAGTTAGAACTGCCGCCATCAAGATTGTTCGATTTGCTTAAAAAATAAAATGAATACGTATTTTTTAGTTTTCTGATAATCGCTTTACCTATTAGTTTTAACAACGTAAAATTGTATGCGGTCGTTAAAACAACCGACCAACTAGCGCGGTGGTTTTGTACATTAGTTCTACCGATTAGCATGTAAGTTTAGTGCGTCGCCTTTCAGCCAAAAGGCGTAGATTTGAAATTAGTCCCTATACCAAGTCGAACGGCTTTGTCCTGTGGCAAGGTACTTTACGGACTTTTTCTAGAATTCATAGTGGATTAGTGGATTAATGGGTTCTACAAAATTGAAGGAACGTGTGAATGATACACAATACACTGTAATAGCTCCGGTAACACGACGGTGGGCACGAGGACGATTGCTCGTGTGTTAACGCCCCTTTAGTTTTCCCATTCACGGAGATAACATGAATATCCTATCCTATATATTACACATTGGATTTTACCCCAAACGTTGAGAAGATCGTAGAAACAAACCCTGTCGCTATAGCTAGTTGATTATGTCGTTGCGCAGGGCACTGCGAGAAGTCATCGCCTGGATTGGCACAATTAATTAATGGATTGTACTAAAACTGAAAATAAAATTTTAATTATAAATAACGCTTAGAAAAACTTTGGTTACTTTGAGGTGGGTTGCCCGTGTGATAACGCCACTTTTTAGTTTATTTTTTTTCTGGCTAATAAAAGGATACATATTATATATTTCCCGGTACAAAATGGATAATAAAAATCTCTGCAAATTGTTTCCAAAACTGTTAACCAACATAATACCGGATGTTCATTTACTGGAAATCGTTCAGTGTGTACAATCAAGCACTAATCTGCTTAAATCCGTTGATAAAATCTAAGCTTTCGAGGCATCACGATTATGCTCGTTTTAAATTGGGCCTAATTACCGGAATATCCTCTCACGTTTAAACTTGACCACTTCACATTTCCCTCTACCGGGTAATTTTATTAGGCGGTTATTCTACTTCATTCCCCTGCTTTACCATATGTTAAAGTTAGTTGTTGGGTCTTTGATCTCGCGGAAGCTAATTAGCAAAATGCTTTAAGAAACAAACTGATGATTCTGACTTCTGTAGGTCGCTACTAGACAGAAATGTAACACTATTTCATTGCAAAGCAAAAGCCCAGGTCAGAAGAGTGTTCTACTATACAATAGATCAACTACGAGAATTTTAATTTGGCCGTAAACATGAAACCAATGACATTAAATTCATTTCTGTACTTAATGTTCAGTTCTTTATAACAGGCGAAATTTAAGCAATATCTGTTAATAAATCACCAGTATAAATATTTTACATTTAATGTGTTCTGACAAAGTGCGCATCGGTAACTGCTTTTAACATTTTTCGGCATTTAAAAACAAATCTAGAAACATCTTGTATGGTATATGGAGCGTTGGAGCTTAAAACGATTATATCCTTCAAATTCTTTCCTGGGGTTTCAGGTAATTGCTATGACCTGGTTGTTACCTAAATTCCGGTTGAATTCGAGCGTTTACCGGTGTTATAAATATTTCAAGTTTTAACGTTGATTATTATTTTTGTGGATGTTTTGAAAATGAGGAGCTCTTCGGACCATTTACACTTGGTGAACCGTTAACTGCAGAGGTTATGTAATAAGGGAATATATATGGTCTAGTGGGCCATGGTTGCGTCTGTGTGAAAATCTGTCGTCGCAATTTCCTGCAGCGCGCGAGGAGTGACTTCGGCTGAGGAAAACGACGCGTGGAAGAATTTCCGGTTAAGAGTGAGGAAGATTTAATAGAGCGCAACGTCCAGCGGCATAACGACAATTAAACTGTCACAGAAAAAGAGCGAAGTGGTTTTCAATGACTTGGAAAACTAACCATGTCAAAGGTGACAAAAACTAACTTGCTTGATGGAAAAGGCGATAAAATTTACTTAAACATTTCTCAAAATTTCGTGTTTGCAATCTCACTAAATTTCCCACTAGAAATGTTCTAAAGGAGTTAAAAAAAACAGCTTTTGACTCTTGGCTGCAGGACTAATTTAAAATTAATTTTGTTGCATGTTTAAAAAATCCACATAATTTATTAACTTACCGCCACGAAAATTTAAAATTTAAATTTAACATGAACGCGAACAAAACTGGGGATAATGTGATATTCATGTTTATCCCAGTAAATCGATAAAACCAGGGGGTTAACACACGGGCAATCGTTATTGCAGAGCTATTGCAGTGTGTTGTATATGATATAGACACGTTTCTTCAATTTTGTAGAACCAATTAATCTGCTTGGTTTAGGAAATGTCCGTAAAGTACCTTGCCCAAGGACACAACCGACTAGCGACCAGTTTGCAACCTTACAATTAAAAGGCGACGCACTTAACCGCCACTAACCGGCAGACCTAATTTAAGTGTATTATATTCAAGTTTATTAAGTGTAATTTGCACTATTCATACGCAACCTTTTGTAGTTTGCATAACGAATGTACATTGGGAATAGAATATTTTATATCCGTTATATCCGTCATGTTTTAACCGGATGGGAAAACGCGGGAAAGTTATCACACGCCGCATAACAAACAGATTAACTCGCATCCAAGCAAGTTACTGCAGCTCTTCCATGTTGTAGGTAATAGAGCAGTTTTTTAAGTTTTAGTTTAACCCATTAATCCATTGAGTTCGGGCAATGTCCTCTAAGTGGCTTGCACAATACACTACAGACAAGATATAGCTTGTAGTTTGAAACCTTTCTATGCTCAGCCGAAAGAATGCGCAGGAGCTCACCAGCTAAGACTTGAAGAATTGTTACATTACATGACACACATATGTAAAAACAGAAACTTATCTACTAAACCAAGGGGGATTCCCTGAAAACAAGAAAAACTGAATCGGGTTGTTTTGGGAATTTAGCTTTATTTAACTATACAGCGCTTGAAAAGAAGCTTTAATTTAAAACATTTGTGGTGAAATGTTCGTAAATTTAAGACGTTTATTCTTTATTTAACTACACGTAGAAAATAAGACATTCTTTAGTTTTTCTTGCGTTTTCTAATGTACGGAAATAAAAACCTAAATAACCTCTAACATCAATCGTTCATACCGCAAAATTTGTTATATGTCTGTAGTCATTAAATCAACAGTGTTTTATTGTTTTTCATTATTCTTTCGACTTAAGTGGGTGTAAAATCTCAGTAAGTCATATTGGAATTAAAACAATAAATACCTGATGCACATAAATTATTACGGAATCTGCTTACACGAATAAATTGTTGAATGTTGAAGGTAATCCGGGAGGTTCCATGACAACTGAACCCCTTACAACTGAACCCCTTACAACTAAACCCCTACAACTGAACCCCTTTACAACTGAACCCCTTTTAACTGAACCCCTTTACAACTGAACCCCTTTACAACTGAACCCCTTTACAACTGAACCCCTTTACAACTGAACCCCTTTACAACTGAACCCCTTTCAACTGAACCCGTACAACTGAACCCCTTACAACTGAACCCTTTTACAACTGAACCCCTTACAACTGAACCCCTACAACTGAACCCCGTACAACTGAACCCCTTACAACTGAACCCCTTTACTACTGAACCCCTTTACAACTGAACCCCTTT
>AACT01003222.1:0-17311 GCA_000149265.1 Ciona savignyi | reverse complement strand
TGTGGCATATGTATAGATGTTCGTGTGGTATATGTATAGATGTGTGTGCGGCATATGAATAGATGTCCGTGTGGCATATGTATAGATGTCCGTGTGGCATATGTATAGATGTTCGTGTGGCATATGTATAGATGTTTGTGTGGCATATGTATAGATGTTCGTGTGGGATATGAATAGATGTTCGTGTGGTATATGTATAGATGTTCGTGTGGCATATGTATAGATGTTTGTGTGGCATATGTATAGATGTCCGTGTGGCATATGTATAGATGTTCGTGTGGTATATGTATAGATGTTTGTGTGGCATATGTATAGATGTCCGTGTGGCATATGTATAGATGTTCGTGTGGTATATGTATAGATGTCCGTGTGGCATATGTATAGATGTTCGTGTGGCATATGTATAGATGTTTGTGTGGCATATGTATAGATGTCCGTGTGGCATATGTATAGATGTTCGTGTGGTATATGTATAGATGTGTGTGCGGCATATGAATAGATGTCCGTGTGGCATATGTATAGATGTCCGTGTGGCATATGTATAGATGTTCGTGTGGCATATGTATAGATGTTTGTGTGGCATATGTATAGATGTTCGTGTGGTATATGAATAGATGTTCGTGTGGTATATGTATAGATGTTCGTGTGGCATATGTATAGATGTTTGTGTGGCATATGTATAGATGTCCGTGTGGCATATGTATAGATGTCCGTGTGGCATATGTATAGATGTTCGTGTGGCATATGTATAGATGTCCGTGTGGTATATGTATAGATGTTCGTGTGGCATATGTATAGATGTTCGTGTGGCATATGTATAGATGTTCGTGTGGTATATGTATAGATGTTGTGTGGCATATGAATAGTAGTCCGTGTGGCATATGTATAGATGTTCGTGTGGCATATGTATAGATGTTCGTGTGGCATATGTATAGATGTTCGTGTGGCATATGTATAGATGTTCGTGTGGCATATGTATAGGGTTGTTGTTGTGCACCAGTAGGTTGAACTAATCAGGCTCTGGCTTCATGACGTCGACTTTCGTGCACGTCCCGATAACTACACAGTCGTTTCCCAATAAAAAGACGGAAGTATTGTTGTATGCGGCCCGTACCGTAGCAGGTGAACTAGGGTAAAGTGGGATCAGGGCCGGTTTTAAGCCGATTTGACCGATTAGATCAAATTGGCCCCCGCACCTTGAAGGGGCCCCGCGCTTGCGGGGGTCTTACTGTATTATGAGGTTTAAAATACTACTGAAACGTAAAAAAAAAAGTAAAATAATATTCTCTCTAATAATATCAATTTGTTATGCATGGTAACTAAGTCAAATTTATATTTCTGTGTCTGCCTGTTACGTCATAATGAATATGGTTGCTAAACAATATATATGTTTGGAAGTAAAACAATATATCGTAAATAAGCATCCACATTATCTTTAATTTGTTTTGTAGCAAGTATTAAATGTCTATATTTGTAGTTTGTATGTACTGGTATGTATTTTATGATATATAAATACCCATAAATGTTGCTATGAAGAGTAGGGGCCCCGCCATCACATTTCTAATTGGGCCCCGCGGTTCCTAGAATGGTCGAGTAGGTGGAGGGTAAGAATCAGGGTAACTTAGGAAACTCGCTTCCTAAAGGTTTGTTTCATACATGAAAAAGCGTGCGTGTCTATGTATAACGCGTCCGACACGTGTTCGTCGAACGGGTGAATCGTGGATGGGTGGGTGTGTAATCGAGTGCCGCGTGTTCTCGGGAATCTGGTGCGGTTGTGGTAGGAAAACTGAGTCGTTGTTCTCCAACGTAGTAGCAATGTCGTTTCGCCTTCGACTCGAGGAAATTCAGCGCTCGGTAAGGGGTTATCGCCGTCTGTGATATCGAACAACGCACTGTCGCGTCTCAGGTCTTAATTATGGGTCCCATTTGGAAAAATGGGACACATATTGTTTTTGTCCGTTTTTTTTTTTTCTTTTTTTTTTTTTTTTTTCGTCAAACGCTTGACAGGTATGATTTGTGGACCCAACATCTACCAGAAAGGGTAATGGAATCATAATGAAACTCGGTAATTTGTTAGACCACATAGTTTAGATATGCAGAAGCCAGAATTTTGGGTAATAAATCTAGGGGAATTCCCCTGGGACGTTAAAAACCAAAACAGTATTTTTTAATAAAAATTTACCTTTTTGAGGCATAGCGCTTAAACAGCTTCTCTCTCTTTGTTTAAATTTGGTGATATGTAAGTGCATTAACCACTGATATAACACTTGAAAGAATTAAAAAAATTACCTAGGGAAATACCCTAAAAAATAAGATTTTGTTTTAAATCATGATTTTGACTGGCATGGTTTGTGGCCCCAACATATACTAGAAAAAGTAATGGAATCGCAATGAAACTTTGTCATTTGTTAGACAATATGTCCTAGATATGCAAAAACCAAACTTTTGGGTAATATACCCATGGGAATTCCCCTGGGAGGTAAATGACCGAAATGGAGTTTTTTAAAAAAAATTAGTTATTTTTGCGCATAACGCTTAAACGGCTGCTCCAAATTTCAATTAGATTTGATAAAATATAAGTGCATTAGCCACTGATAAAACACCTAAAAGAATTTAAAAAAATACCCAGGGAAATACCCTAATAAATAAGATTTTGTTTTCAAAATCGTGATTGTGACAGGCATTGGCTTGTGGCCCGACATCTAACAGAATAAGTATTAAAATTGCAATTAAACTTTGTCATTTGTTAGACAGCATGGTCTAGTTATGCGGAAACCAAAATGTTAGGTAATATACCCAGGGGAATTCCCCTGAGTGTTGAAAAACCAAAACGGTATTTTTAAAAAAATAATTAGCTTTTTTTGCGCATAGCGCTCAAATGGCTGCTCCAATTTAAATTAGATTTAATAAAATGTGAGTGCATTAGTCACTGATAAAACACATAAAAGAATTAAAAAAATTACCTCGGGAAAATACCCTAAAAAGAAAGATTTTTTTCTCAAATCATGATTTTGACAGGCATGGCTTGTGGCTCCGACATCTACTAGAAAACGTAATGGAATCGCAATGAAACTTTGCCATTTGTTAGACAACAAGGCCTAATTATGCGGAAATCAAAATTTTGGGTAATATACCCAGGGGAATTCCCCTGGGAGTTGAAAAACCAAAACGCTATTTTTTTAAATAAGCTCTTTAGGGCATAGCGCTTGGTCGGCTAAAATGTTAGTCCCCTATCTGACGTTGTACCATTGAGAAAAAAGAAATACAATATCAGGGAAATACCCTAAAAATTACGACTTGTTTCAAAACCATGATTGTAACAGGCATGCCATATTGCGCCGACATCTCCAACAAGGAGTCGCCAAAGCGGACTAAAACTGTTTGTTAGATTATCTAACAAACATCTAACTTTGATAACATTACTCAGATATGTAAAAACAGAAATTAATGTAGGCCTACTAAGCCCAGTGGAATTCCCCCTAAATAATGAAACTCAATCGGGCTGTTTTCGGAATTGACCTTCATTATACTACAGCGCGTGGCAAGAAGCTTAAATTAAAACATTTGTGGTAAAATGTTCGGAAATCTCACACGCGTATTATTTTTATAACTGCACATGGAAAAGAAGTTTGGTTTAATAACTATGGGACCCATGCGTTTATGCTTGCAGAAACAAAACTATGACAGTACGGTTAAAACTTTCTGAAATGTTAATTTATCTTGGTTTTGTGTTTAAACCTTATTTATACGCGTAATAAAATTGTAATTATTTATGGTTATTTTTTGGGGGAGGGGAGATTTCCCAGGATACACTGGGTAATTTAAATTCTAGTTCTAATTGACGCGACTGTTGTCGTTTGACTGAACTCTAAATGTTTGCAGTTAGTCTTAATCGCGATCAGAATGAATTACAACTCCAATTTTCAACACAACCGCTTTCTTTACTGCTCATAATCCAACTGAAACGTCCCATAATAACACCAAAGTGAACGACAATAACCTCATGCATTGTGGCGTCACATAGCCACGAAAAACACAACGTTTTAAAGTAGGTTGCGCAATTCAAAAACATAATTTCAATCTAGTTTGTAACATTAACCCACATTTAAGCGAAATCACCTTATTTTGAAATCAACGCACAAAACTATTTCACCATAAATAAATAAACGAACTTATACAGCTTAAACGAAGAACACAGCACAACACGCTTTAAATCAGTTAACTCGGCTCATAAAATCCGCACCAACATTAAGTGACCCCTTTATACATTCGTATCTTATGCGATAGTTCTGGAGAAACATAGCCCATCTCATAACTCTACTGTTTGTATATTTCGCGCTCTTCAGGTATACAAGTGTTCGATGATCAGTTTGTAGTACGAACTCGTTGCCATACAAATATATGTAGAATTTCTTGACCGACCACACAATTCCGAGACCTTTTTTTTCGATTGTTGAGTAATTGGTCTCCGCACGGCTCAGCTTCCTGCTGGCGTAACTCACAGGGAACAACTTTCCATCGTGCTCCTGCAGCAAAACACCGCCAACGCCTTTATCCGACGCGTCGGTCCTCAGTACGAATTGTTTGTTCGTATCCGGCAGCCTTAATATCGGTTTGCTGGTGAAGTGCTTCTTTAATGACTGAAATGCAGTTTGTTCTTCTTCATCCTATCTTACTATGTTAGGCCCACCCTTCTTCGTTAGGCCAGTCAAATGGACCGCAATCGTCGCATAGTTAGGGATGTAATCAACACACTGACTGCAATAGCTCCGGTAGCCCGACAGTGGGCGCGAGGTGATCTGACGATTGCCTGTGTGTTAACTCCCTTGGTTTTCCCATTCACGGGGATAAACATGAATATCCTATCCTATCCTATCCTATAGACTAATCACACCACTGAATAGCCAGCATTTGGTTTAGGATCCATCACATTTCGAAATGTTTTAAAATCTTCATACAGAAGCGCGCTAGATATATAGATATAATCCACGACCACAATACACCAGGTGTTTCCACAAGTTACTTGTCGTTCCGCATGAACAACTCTCTCCTAGGAAAAAAAATTACCCACAACACACCAGGAGTTCCCACAAGCGACTCAGTGACGTCACAAATGTCGATCAGCTGTAGCCTCAGTTTGATGTACATTAAGTGCTTACCACGAAATCTCAACAACGTCAATGACGTAATACGGGAAATCCCCTAACATAAAATGAATTACATATCTGCTCATAACTTTTTAACAAAAAAATATTGGAAGAAACTGATTTAATTTTTGAAATCAGCGTATTTTTTCCCTTTATTAAAATATTCTTAATCAACTTCAGTTCTCCTATAAAAAGTATACTTTCGTTAGATTTGTGGAGCTCGCTATAGTTTTGAATATTTATAGTTGTCGTCGGTTGGGTTGAGGCACTACCTCTGACACTCTAGCGAGCCGCGCTGTGATCGAGGTTGACCTTAAATTCACAGGACGCTTCATACCACATATAAACGCTGCCTCTGTCTAATACTCTTGGTTTCGGAATCTAAGTCAAAGTCTCAGCATAAAGTTTATTCTTCATCTTAAGCACGCACATCATACAGTCATAGTTACATTTTGATAGTTAGTTTCGTTTTCGATATATTCTTTCTTATCAACCACAATCGGTTATATAGGAAACTCTTACGTGGATAGAAAAGTGCTCTGGGGCAATACAAAGCCACCAGACAGAACGTTTTAATTGTTCTGTGAAAATTACTCTTAACTGTTTACATGCGGAGAATAACATGTCAAAAAAACGATAATACACGCGGGAAGCAGCCAATAAAACAATTAAAACACGTATAAGCTGACGTTGTCTTTTCCGTCGTCGAATAGGCGCTATACATATTTTAATATACATAAAAGTATAAACTTGCGGATGCAACAACATTGATCGCATCGTGAATTTAGACCGTCCTTCGTCATTTAGCGATTTCTTTTGTTCCTTGTAGTTTTCTTGGAACGATCTCACAGCCAATTATGTCGGTACGACAGATTCGTTCATGTCTGGACCGTGCTATACACCACTGCTCAATGTTTAAACCAGATAGCAACAATTTTATTTCTGCAAGAATAAACTGACGGGTCGCTAAATTACCAAATCAAACTTATTATCAGAGATCACTGTAAATAAGTCGGGCCCAGTATTCGGGGGCAACAAAGCCTTATGGGTCGAAAAGTGAATTGGTAACGGAAAGCATACCTCGTCGTGTCAGCGGTTTTGTCGGAAGAGTAATGTCGAATCTGAACTCGTCGTCTTGGACGCACCAATTGATTCCCAGCACACGTTCATGTACCTCTCCTCCTAGCGGAATATCTTGCATCACCTTTGCTCGATCATCGGCCGGAACGGATTCCATCACAGCGACACTAGTGGATAGCCACTTCGTCAGTTTAAAGCCACCCTTTGAAAGTAGATTACGTAAATCTATTACCAGTTGGATGCCGGCTTGATCATCAACGGCGGTTACGAGGCAGTCGTCCACATAAAAGTTGTTCTTAACAACTTCGGCCACTCGTGGATGAAAAACTTGCCAAATTCCCTGGCAGTTTCGCGCAGACAGAAAGTTGCGCAGCACGGTGACGAGCGGGCGCCAAACAGGTACAATTACATGCGGTGCGGAACGGGTGATTTGGCCAGGTCGCCTCCTGGCCACCACAAGAATCTCAGGGCGTTTGGAGCAACCAGAACTTGATGAAACTTTGCTTCTATGTCGGATACGATAGCCACGCGTTCTCTGCGGAATCTCATCAGCACCCGTACTAGTGGGTTCACTAAATCGGGGCCTTTCATCAGCTTGTCATTTATAGATTATCCTTCGCATTTCGCCGCACAGTCATACACGATAAAATCTTGTTTGGTTTCTTTGGGTTAATTACAGGGTGATGCGGGAGGTAAAACGGTGCTGTCGTCTTTCCATGGCAGCGGAAGTTGGTAATGGCCTTCAACTCTTTCAATTCGACGCGTCATTATATCGTAGGCCATGAAGTCCAGTACTTTATGCCAAACTCCGACGCCGCGGACGCCCTGTTTTATTGCATTCGCGTCTATTGTCACTTTCAGTATAAATTGCCGTGTTTTGCTTTTACGCATCAGTCCACTTGGGACTCACCAATGGTTCTTTTTAGGACTAAAACTTAACAGACATTGCCTGAACCCAGCGGATTAATGGGTTCTACCAAATTAAAGAAACGTGCGAATCATACTCAACACACTGCAATAGCTCCGGTAACTCGACGGTGGGCGCGAAGACGATTGCCCATGTGTTAACCCCTTTAAGTTTCCCACTCACAGTAATAAATATCCTCACTGTGTTGAAACACAATATAAAATGCGATTAAAAATGGTCTGGAAGGATGCGAACTATTATCTACATATATTTTACCTGATTTTTTGGTATATCTGTACTTGCGGTTTATTTGCAAAACAATAATAATAATAATGCATCAATTATACACAATATATAGGGGGTTAGATAAAAAAAGCATGTATATGCCTGCTTATTATAACATTACAAAATCATGGGTAATTCCCCCAAAGAGCTACCACATCATTCTTTACAAGCATGTTATACAGAATAATTGTTTTAGTTGAATGTCAGCAAAAAAATATCAAAATAATAAAGTTATATTATTGGATAAAACACAAGTTTAATGGAAGTTACAGTGTATATTACTAAATAAAGCAAAATTTTGGCTGAAATTACAGTGTATATGACTTAATAAAGCATAATCTTAATGGAAGTTACCATGTAAATATAAACAATAAATAAGTACAAAAATTTTTTTTAAAATAAAGCAATTGCATTACCGTATGAAGTACAGCGTTTACAGTGGTTAACATATGACATTTAAATTGGAATCCACATAATTAGATAAGCCTGAAATATATTGATGTGAATAAATGCACTACTACAACATTTATAGTGATTTTGTCCCAAACAAGAATCATGTTCAGGAAAGATAAAAAAGTTTAACTGAATGTTATTGTGAACAAAAGTGTTGAATTATTTGCAATGTGATCTTGGTAGCTTGGTTGTAGATATCGCTTACAAAGCTACAACTGATGAAGCAGACCTTGGTATCTCCATGTTGGTTTCAATCTTCCATTCATCGATTGTTGGATCATAAACCTCCACTGAGGTGCTGGATTCACCACGACCTCCAACGACATATATCTTCCCATCCACAACGCAAGCGGGAGCACCAACTCGCTTGTACTTCATTCTGCTGGCCGACGTCCAAGACTTTGTTCGAAAATTGTATCGTTCGACCGAATCAAGTCCATCACCACCAATGGCGTAAATCTCACCATTGCAAACAACACCACACAGCCCATTTCTGTACTCTTTCATAGAAGTTAACTTTTCCCATTTCCTCATTCTTGGATCCAAACTTTCAATTGAATTTAAACAATACCCACCAAATGCATACAAACGACCATCATATGAAACTAAAGCATGATTACGTCGATTGGTTTCCATTGGAGCAATATTATTCCATGTATCCACCACTGGGTTGTAAACTTCGGCCGATGATAAATAATCACCATTGAAACCTCCCACAATAAACATATTTTGATCATTTAACACAGCAGATGCTGAGAACCCTCGTTTCTTATTCATAGATGCCACCTTGTGCCAACCAGCATTAATTTGATCCAAGTCCAACCGCTCAACAGAATCTGTGCCCCATAATCCATCACCACCAGCCGTATAAACATGGTTGTTTATCTTCACACTGGTTGAACCATATCTTCCCTCCAAGGTTGACACAATATTTCCCCAATGTTTCCCAACAACATCGTAAATACTGACAAGTTTGCTTGCATCATTACAACCACCCACAACCAGGAATTGGGATGCAAACTCTACTACTCTAGCTCCATCTTCTGGTTGGTTTTCACTACGATTGATCAATTCAGCCAAAATCACATCAACGAAAGTTTCACATTTTCTCATCCAAGTCCACTCAGTTTTTGTAATCACTTTAAGGAAGGAAGTTGGTAATTTTTTGATGTCCATTAATGGATACAAGCGTTTAAAGAATTGTTGTCGATGTTCAAGGTCGTGTTTAACCCAATTCATGATGCTTTTGAAAATCATCTTTTCACTTGAAGAATCCGATGACTTTGCCATCTTAATAAGAGCTTCAGTTTTATCCGGATTCAATTCTTTAAAGTCCAGTCCATTTGAAACCAACTCTAAGTTGTTTAAGAAGAAATTGTCACAATGTGTCACCAACTCAGGAATATTGTACGTTTGTGCAAATGTCCGAACTGTTAAACAGTTCCCAACTTCAAGTGTGTCTTTAAGAAAACCAACACAATAATCTTTCACATATTTGATTTGCAACATACTGGCCGCCTCGTACAGTTGATAAACCGTTTCACTGTTGATTGTGATCTTTGCAGTGTAAATGAAGCTTATGATCAGGTTAAGTATCAGAGCTGTAATTCCAACAACTTTGATACCATCATCTGTACAGCCTTCTTTGCACTTGGATGTAAACATGGCTCTGTAATATTCGGAAAACGCGGCAAGAATACTTCTGTGAGCTGATACTTCTCCACCTTCCGCATTGAATGTGACATCACAAAGTATCCTTTCTTCACGTAAACTGTTTACATTGCCAAGTAAACCGACCTCGTGATCGCTTCTATATTCTTTCTTATTCAAGTTTTTTGCAGCCATTATCAGAGGACAAAATCACTAAGAAGTTTGGATAAAACTATAGAAAGTCAATCACATGTTAACCACCACCATTTATAACACATTTTGATTTTACCATATATATGTATGTAGAGAACTTACAAATGTCAATGTGTACTGTATACAATATGACGTCATTATTATCCTCTAACGATAGAGCCCACACTCAGAACCAAGTCCGAATACCTTTCAATTTTACAACATTGTGAATCGTCCCAGTTTTGGGAGACGCCGAACTTTTAACGTCAATTTTAACAATAACGCTTAATGCTGAAGCAGTAACAATAATGCTTAACGCTGAGAGGCAGTAATTTTATCGTTGAAACAGTAATTTTGAACGCTGATAATTTTATATATTAACACCTTCACGCTGGAATATATCTTTCCGCTCAAGGAGTTAAAATGCAGAGAACAATTTAATACTGCAAGACAACCATTTTACGTGGCAATTAGCCAAGAACTGTGTATACTTCGCCATCATTTGTACAGACGATTTATTAACCAACTTTGTATATATTGCTGTGCTCGCGTGTGGTCAAGAATAAAATCTACTTTCCGTGACAGAGTTTGGATTGCGAGACTCATATATAAGTACAGGTAGCGCAAGAGAAACCTACTAATTCATGCAATTATACCCTACATGTATATATTATATGCACGTACACATAGGTGGCGAGTCCGGCGACTTCGGTAAAATGTTACCTTTGCTCGAACTTTTATGACGTCACAATCGGCTGTATGCCTGTAACTAACTTCTACTAGGAACTAAGTTACTAACAATTTACAATCCTTAACTAAAGATTTAGAGAAGAGTGTTTAATCTAACTACTTCCCCTTCTGGAATATTGCGTGGTCGTTAAAATGCAGCGCAGCGTCAACAATACGGACCAAATATTTATATGTCTGCTGATCTGCCCTGCCCTGTCAGTTGTTTTAAGTGTATCGCGAAACAATGGGCGTACGGTGGCAAAGTTTCATCATAATGACAATGGAATTAGGTTTCGCATTTGCGACATATATGGTTATGTCATTGTTGCTTTTGTTCACTACAAGCCTACGCTGTTTCAGATCAAAGGTTAGTAAATGTTCGTCTGTATCATATTCCAGGTCGTTTACCAGGCGGAAGTTTTGGAACATGGCCAAACGTTTTGGCGACGACTTAATAAGGTTCACGATGGCACAAAGATTATTAATGCCATTCATGCCCTCGTCGATTTCGTTGAACAAGTCCTGTTCGTTGAACACGAACATAAGAGGTTAACTTGGTGGCTGAGACAATAAACATAGTAGACAAAATGATTAACATTTTTAAACAGGGTTTGTACCCTATTTGCCTTTCCTCGCATGTTTACCACACCATCGTACGCTTGACCCTTGCAGTTTATTATATCCAGCCCGTAAGATTGAAGGTCCGATTTAATCACGCCGAACACTGTAGACGCATTCGTTGATTGGACCTCATTACTCCAAGAAAAATCTCATTTGGACACAAATTATCACCGACGTATCAAACACAAATAGAAAGCTGCTCGACCGTCGAACTACCCGTCGTATACCTGCTATAAAACTATAATATTTTGCGTTGTTTACTTTTTTTTAAATATTAGACAAAAAATGAATCGCGCTTAGTTGGAAAAGTTCATTTTAAATATTGTGGCTTAGCCACTTATACGCTGCTCACGATAAATCCAAGCGGAGATATCTGGGTTATACTTGCCGATCAATTTAACGATGCGCAGCAAGTTTGAATTTTTCCTCCGTGTGCCCTTGAAAAGCCAAACCCTGGCGACCGAGTAAAAAGATGCCATCTAAAATGCCCAGAAGGACCTTTCTATTTTTTATTTTATTTTCGTTTTGTCGTTGCCATAAAACAGACACAACATCTACGCCACCCCTGCTTTGGAGTTTAATCTCATCATGCATTTTCATGGATTGCTTTCCTTTGATCAACTTGTTGAATCCGTGGATCCAAACTTTACCTTGGCCTTCTAGTATGGCTTTAACGACTGGACGAATTTTACCGGATTTAAACGCCCATGAACTAATTGAACGTGTCGCTACCTCGTTCTCGTAAAGAAGCCACGGGAATTTTTCCTTCCAGGACATTTTAAACTTTCTTCCTCGGACTTTTAGTTAAAACCACCGAAGAATTAGAACTCTCACCTTGGGAAGAAACACTGCATAATATTGCCTCTCTTTCCAATTCTATACGCTTGGAAAGTGGAAAAATAAAACTGTCAATACTATATTTTCTTTTGGACAATTCGGAAAAAGATTTCAACTGGTGGTAGGATATAAAGTGTGTTTGGTATTTGTGTCAACACTATAAAGTATTATACGTTTGTTTGTAAACAATGGATATCAATTACGCCACGGAACATATGTACCTGCATCAATAAACTTTCACTTACTTGTTTCAAGATATCTATTTTATTATTGTCTATGACCTATAGATGTTGTGTATTAAGTTCGGGTATTCCCGAGTGCCGTAAGTGCACTGTGATTATTTGTTTCTAGGCCTATAAACGTGATGGCCTGGGTTAGCCTATTACGAACGAAGGAAAACATTTCAGCGGTAGATATATGCAAATAAAACACAATACAAAATACAGCGACTCTTTAATGTTAGTATTATTTAAAACGTGTAGTTAATTTTTTGCCTGATTAAAAAACAGACATTGCGTCAAATTTGCAACGTCGCGCCGCAAATCACTATATTTTATACACTTTTAGTTTTAGTTTATTCATTTTTGCTCCAGTATTAAAAAATTGCAAAACAATGAAATCACGACACAGGAACAGGAAAAGACGGCAATATGAAAAGTCGTTAAAACACGTCATTTAGAAAAAAAGAATATAATTTAATAAATATAGCTGACGCGGCCGCCAAACCTAAGCGAAAATACAATAATAAGCAAACAAAATTTAATTAAGACCAGAACAATATAAAGCCAGATTAAAACAATTTTTTTTCTGCGAGAATAAACAGATGGGTCACTAAGTTACCAAATCGAACTTATTATCTACAGTTAATTTCCCAGCTGACCGAGTCAATACCTTTCCTATGTAATTGACCATATAGGTTCTGAATCAAAGACGTAACCATTTAAATTCCACCAAAGTACTTTTGCCAGAATATTCAGATAGAAACACAGCACAAAAATACCAAACTTATTTAAGCAGACAGTAGGGGGTTTAATTGCTTTTTTGACAATTTGCCACGACCAAATTTAACGATTTTTTTCAATTTGGTCAAAAAGATTTCTAAAACGATAAAAAAATTAAAATTAAAAAAGTATTATTATTTGGAAAAATGTATTTTTTTCATAATCATACTTAATATTAAGTATCGCAATATGACGGCAAATTTATAAGTCCACCAAAGACACAGCTAAATGGTTGGCGACCAGTTTCGAATCTACAACCCTTTGGCTTAAATAACTTACTGGACGCTTTAAACCACAGAAACGCTGCTTCTGACTAATTCTCTTGGTTTCGGAATCTGAGTCAATGTCTTAGCATAAGGTTTATTCTGCATCTTAAAACAACACGTCACGTATAAGCTGACGTTGTCTTTTCCGGCGTTGAACAGCCTCTATGCATGTTTTATAATACACATAAAAGTATGAACTTGCAACAGATTCAGGTTTCAGCAGGTCGAAACTTCGGTAGATTTGCTCTGTTTATTGTGGCCGTAAAACCGTAGTAGGCCACTCTTTAGCGGGACGGTGTAGGAACTTAGGGCCGGAATGCCACGTTCCTGTCTTCATCAGGGTCCCTGCCGTCGTTCCACGTGACGCTTGATCAGCTGGGTTCAGTTTCGTAGGAACATGTCTCCATAGTCGTGCACGCTTGTGTATGCTTCGATTTGAGTAAGGCGGTTTCGAGAGAAGACCGGGAAGTTTTTGCAGTCGGAGAAAAGGCTTTGTAGAACAATTGTCGAGTCCGTCCAGTAGATACACGGGCAATCGTCCAGTCCGAGTTCCCTTTTCACAGTTCGCGATAATCACGGCGCAAGTGCAGCTTCGAGTTCCAATCTGGGAAATTATGTGCTTACCAGAATCGCAGAGAAGGGACTTTTCCACGACGAACGAACATGTCGTGCTGTCGTCCTCTAAGCTATTTCTAAAGTAGCATACGTAACCACGGGCGGCGGTAGATGCGTCTGCAAATATATGGAGCTGTACTCCGGGGGTCGGATGACGGACTTGTGGTTTGAAGCACCGAGGAATTCTAATGCGGGTCAGTTCATTAAGGCTGTTGCACCAAGCTTTCCATCGCTCGAGCTCAGTACCAGTGATCTCCTCGTCCCAGTCGGTTTTCATCAAGCAGGGATCTCTGTAAATAAGTCGGGCCTCCAATACAACAGGGGCAACGAAGCCTAATGGATCGAAAAGTGAATTGGTAACGGAAAGCACACCTCGTCGTGTCAGCGGTTTTGTCGGGAGAGTGATGTCGAATCTGAACTCGTCGTCTTGGACGCACCAATTGATTCCCAGAACACGTTCATGTACCTCTCCTCCTAGCGGAATATCTTGAATCACCTTTGCTCGATCATCGGCCGGAACGGATTCCATCACAGCGGTACTAGTGGATTGCCACTTTGTCAGTTTAAAGCCACCCATTGAAAGTAGATTACGTAAATCCTTCACCAGTTGGATGCCGGCTTGATCATCAACGGCGGTTACGAGGCAGTCGTCCACATAAAAGTTATTTTTTACAACTTCGGCCACTCGTGGATGAAAAAACTTCCCTGGCGGTTTCGCGCAGGCAGAAAGTTGCGCAGCACGGTGACGAGCGGGCGCCAAACAGATGCACTTTCATGCGGTGCGGAACGGGTGATTTGGTCAGGTCGCCTCCTGGCCACCACAAGAATCTCAGAGCGTCACATTCCTTTGGGGCAACCAGATCCTGACGAAACAATGCTTCTATGTCGGATACGATCGCCACGCGTTCTCTGCGGAATCTCATCAGCTCTCCTACCAATGGGTTCAGTAAATCGGGGCCCTTCATCAGCTTGTCGTTTATAGATTGTCCTTCGCATTTCGCCGCACAGTCATACACGATACGAACCTTGCTTGGTTTCTTTGAGTTAATTACAGAGTGATGCGGGAGGTACCATAACTTGTTGGTAGTATTTACTTCGTCCTCTGGCACTACTTCTGCGTACCCATTGTCCAACATCATCGTCATGTATTTCGTATATTTTTGAGAAAAACCGGCGTCTCTCGCCAGTTGCTTCTTCAAACTTGATAGTCTGCTCCTTGCCATTGGCAGGCTATCCGGTAAAACGGTGCTGTCGTCTTTCCATGGCAGCGGAAGTTGGTAGTGGCCTTCAACTCTTTCAATTCGGCGCGTCATTATATCGTAAGTCATGACGTCTTATTTTGAGTACTTCATGCCAAACTCCGACACCGCGGACGCCGTGTTTTATTGCATTCGCGCCCATTGTCACTTTCAGTTATGAATTGCCGTGTTTTGCTTTTACGCATCAGTCCACTTGGGACTCACCAATAGTTCTTTTTAGAACTGACACTTAACGGACATCGCATGAACCGAGCGGATTGATGGGTTCTACCAAATTAAAGGAACGTGCGAATCATACGCAACACACTGCAATTGCTCCGGTAACAAGACGGTGGGCGTAAGGAACATTGCCCATATGTTAACCCATTTAGCACCACTACTTTATTTATGCCTAATTGGGGGCAAGTGCATTTGGCCGCTGGTAGCTAAATCAAAAAGTCACTTTAGGCTGTCCTTCAAGATGCAATGTCGGTGCTTTTCTGATGTCTGACTTTGGTAACTCGCAGCCTACAATTCAGAATATAGACTAAAGACGTACGGCAATTGTTTATTCTGTAAGCTGCATTCTATTACTGAGAATGCAGCGCATTGTAACGCGGTTGGTGACATATATTGTAAGGTACATACACAACAATATATAGGAAAGGTAAATACGACGCAAATTACTTGTTTGTAAAAATACGTTCACATGTTCTACAAACAACATCACGTGACCATTATACACAAACAATTATATTAGTTCCCGAAAGCATCGATTCACCACACCCCTTTAAGTCTCCCATTCACAGTAATAAACATGAATATCCTATCCCACTGCGTTGAAATGCGATTTAAAATGGTCTAGAATGATGCGAACTATTATCTACATATATTTTACCTGTTTTTTTTTAGTATATCTGTACTTGCGGTTTATTTTTAAATCAATAATAATAATGTATCAATTATACACAATATATAATGGGATAGATACAAGAAGCATGTATATGCCTGCTTATTATGACGTTACAAAATCATGGGTAATTCCCCCAAAGAGCTACCACATTGGTCTTTACAAGCATGTTATACAGAATAATTGTTTTAGTTGAATCTCATCAAAAAATATAAAAATAATAAAGATACATTATTGGATAAAACACAAGTTTATTGGAAGTTACCATGTAAATATAAAACATAAATAAGTGAAAAAAATTTTTTTTAAATAAAGCAATTGCATTACCATATGAAGTACAGCGTTTACAGTAAAATGTGACATTTAAATTGGGATCCACATAATTAGATAAGCCTAAAATATAATGATGTGAATAAATGCACTACTACAACATTCATGGTGATTATGTCCCAATAAGAATTATGTTCAGGACATACCAAAAAGTTCAACTGAATGTCAAAAGTGTTGAATTATTTGCAATGTAATCTTGGTGGCTTGGTTGTAGATATCGCTTACAAAGCTACAACTGATGAAGCATATCTTGGTATCTCCATGTTGGTTTCAATCTTCCATTCATCGATTGTTGGATCATAAACCTCCACTGAGGTTCTAGATTCACCACAACCTCCAACGACATATATCCTCCCATTCACAACGCAAGCGGATGCACCAAATCGCTTGTAGTTCATTCTGCTGGCCGACGTCCAGGAATTAGTTCGAAAATTGTATCGTTCGACTGAATCAAGTCCTATACCACCAATGGCATAAATCTCACCATTGCAAACAACACCACACAGTCCATCTCTGTTCTCTTTCATAGAAGTTAACTTTTCCCATTTCCTCATTCTTGGATCAAAACTTTCCATTGAATTTAAATAATTCCCATTACTTCCACCAAATGCATATAAACGACCATCATATGAAACAAGAGCATGATTACGTCGTTGAGTTTCCATTGGAGCAATATTATTCCATGTATTGAATACTGGGTTGTAAACTTCGGCCGATGATAAAATACCAACATTCTCACCTCCCACAGTAAACATTTGATCATTCAACACAGCAGATGCTGCGTACCATCGTTTCTCATTCATAGATGCCACCTTGTGCCAACCAGCATTAATTTGCTCCAAGTCCAACCGCTCAACAGAATCTGCGCCCCACAATACACCACCACCAGCCGTATAAACATGGTTGTTTATCTTTACACTGGTTGAACCATATCTTCCCTCCAAGGTTGACACAATATTTCTCCAATGTTTCCCAACAACATCGTAAATACTGACAAGTTTGCTTGCATCACCACCACCCACAACAAGGAATTGGGATGCAACATTTACT
>AACT01002131.1:0-12829 GCA_000149265.1 Ciona savignyi | reverse complement strand
AGACTAATGATTATTATTATTCTTGGTCGAGTATTTAGCCATTTATCTCAGACTTCGATAATTTTTCTTTATACTTGGTCAAGTATTTAACCAGCTATTTAATGGGACTTGCTACTATTCCATTCCTGGTTCTGTTTTTTTATTGTAGACTCGCCCTATCTAATATACTCGTAACAGTACCATGGTACATGCAGATTTCATAAATGTGTTTTGTAACAGTTTTGGTTTCCCAGTGAATCCACATTACTCTTCTAGTCCAACCAGTTAGTCTGGTGGTTTAGTGCGATGCCTTTTAACCGAAAGGTTGCAAACTGGTCGCTAGCTGGTCGGTTGTGTCATTGGGCAAGACACTTAACAGACATTGCCTTAACCCAGCGGACTAATGGGTTCTACTAATATGAAGGAACATGTGAATCATATACAACATATTACAATAGCTCCGGTAACCCGACTGTAGGCGCGAGGTGATCTGACAATTGCCAGTGTGTTAACCCACTTGGTTTTTCCATTCACAAGATAAACATGAATATCCTATCCTAACCAGGGATGTCTGCGGCCCGCTAGTCATTTTCACTCCAAGTAGTATTTTGAACTTTGAATCTTAGCCTAATTAAAATGTATTAGTCAGCTTTTAGGGATGCAGTAATAGTATTACGCTATAGTATGGGAGCGACAATACAGGATTATATACAACCATAAGACGTTGCAGTCCATTAAATTAATAGGTTCTGTATCCCATTGAATTATTCCAAGTGACAATGCGGACCACTACAATAAAAGGTTGGACATCCCTGCTCCTAACCCTTGTCTTCCTCTCAGATCATTGCACGACACACACGGGAAATCACAGTCAATCAAACGCGAGAATATTATTGAGATGAAGGATGAAGGGTTTACTGGGGAAGAAATTGTCCAGCGACTCGTCGAAAACAGTGCCTCGTTTGCGGATAAAACCGCTTTTTCTCAGAACAAATATTTAAAGAAGAAGAAGAAAAAATATCTCTCCTATGTCAGGGTGCACAAGTTCGTTGATTTGTTCGTTATTATAAATATTGGTTGAGTTGAATAATTTAGGTTACCGCTTTCTGCTGTGTTATTTAAACTAGAAATTGGTGATGCTTTTTCCATTGGTACCTATAATTACCTCAGAATTGCTTGGAGTGCTTGGATTGCTTTGAGAATTAGGGTTAAGGGAGCTACCCATTTTCCTTTGCCATAATAACTGGTTCATATTTCTACAGGCCAAACGCGAGATTGATAACCCAATTGTACCAGGAGCGTGAACCAGCCAAGATCTGCAACATAAGAATTGACACGATATCCCAGATACTGACAGCGGCAAACATAAGGCATGGGGCGAATGTGGCGGTGGTTGAAACATGCTCTGGGGTCGTACTTGGGGCTGTGTTAGAACGATTAGGGGGCAACGGTGGGTATTTTATTTAAGTTTTGTGACTTTATATTTAGTTTTATATTTTTTATAAATTGTTGTTTTACACATTTATTTTTTCATGCATTTTGGGCAGTGTTTTTTTTTAGCAAAAGTTTATTTATTCATTTGTTGATCTAAATTTAAAGACACTCTTCCAACTTAGGTTGTGTGGTTAATTTGCATAACGGGGAAGCACCGCCGAATTTATTTGCTGTCTCCCATTTTAACTTTCCGGACTCGTATTGGGACGACAACCTGCATTCTGTCCCGCTACATAAGCTGGGACCACTTCTCGCGAAGCGCTCGTTTGAAGACGAATTTCCGGATGAACAAACCTCTAAGCGCAAAACGTCTGAGATATCTGAAGTAACAATGGACATCGGTGATGCTGTTGATAGACAATCGAACAATTGTGATGCTACAAAGGAGGAGAATAAGACTCACGGAAAGCGGAAATTCACGGACGAGGAGAAACTCGCCGTTCGGTTGGAACGCCGTAAAAATCGCTTGGCTCATCAAAAACGTGGGTGGGATATATTAGAGGGTCGCAAGTTGGATACTTTCATCGTGGCTTGCAAGTGAGTTTCATAGTTTTGTTCCCGTGCTCACTGGCGAGTTAAGTCTCTGTGCTCACAGTTGAGTTGAGTCTCTGCTCACTGTCGAGTTGAGTCTTTGCTTACAGTTGAGTTGAGTCTCTGCTCAAACTCGAGTTGCTTAAGGACCCATCAGATACTACAAGGTTGTAATATGTAAAGGTTTTATTATATGCCCCGTCATACAGCACATGTTGCTAAAGCTTTTACAGCATTTGGATAATCCGACCGAACTTCTTTAAATTTTGATATCTTTGTAGCTATTAGATACCACTAGATTTGAGCAATGTGTGGCCTGCTCAGGCATACAGTAATATACCTAAGTCCAAGTTGCTGGAGCTATTATAGGGTGTGGATAATCAGACGTGACTTTAAATTTGGACAACTTATTTTCAATTTATGACTTTAAATTTGGACAATTTAAATGACCTATCTCATAAAATACAACTGGGTACATCAAGTGAACACTTTACTACAGATTCCATCCGACCCCTATCGTGCTATGCTTGTTAGAACTCCTGCAGTTGTCCCGCCCATTTGTCGTATATTCCGAGTACAAGGAACCGTTGATGGAGTTGTTTGTTCGACTGTCAGTAAGCGGAGTGGCCATCAACCTTCAACTTTGCGACACTTTCATCCGACAATATCAGGTTCGATGGATATTGGGGTTATGGTGTTTTTCGGTGGCTTAGAAGTCATAAAACAGCTTTTGTGCCTACAGTCCATTACATTGTTTACTACTGAATATTTTGCCCACAGTCTATTGCATTCTGTAGTGTACTACTGTTTATTAGGACTGTTTACACAGTGTGTTACATTCTGTACTACTGTACATTATCACCATATGTCACTGTAAATGTTTTCAAATCAACTAATTTCAAAGGAACCATCCTAAAATAATGTAGGATCATCCTAAAATAATGTTTAAATATAATTTCAAACATTTTCATAAAAAATAAACCCACGTTTACAAATCACCCAGGTTCTGCCTGAGCGCACTCACCCCCAGGTAATGATGTCATCAGGAGGAGGTTACCTACTAACTGGGTTAAAGGTCAAACCATGAAATAAAATCTTTGTTGGGTACTTGGGTGTTGTTGATTTAGTCTGATGATTGATTTATTCTCATGCGTGAGAATCTATCCATCTTGGGGCAACACTAAAAGGAGGGAAACTGCTCGCTAAAACTATTTAAACTAATTTTAACCCTGCTCTAAACACTAACCTTAACTCCAACCCCATGTTTAAAACTAACTCTGATATCTGAATTTTCATTTTAGTGTGCAGTTTCCCTACTCTCCGCTTCCCCCCCCCCCTTTTAGTTTTCCCATACATACTCAGTGTGTTAATAGTTGATTTAATTATGTTTTCTTTGGTTGAGAGCTAGGCTTTATTTAACAATATGATCGTGCACATAAAACATTCTCACAATTAATAATGATAACATTTATTTCCGAATAAATATAAAATGTACATAATATACAGAAATGTGGTAATTTTACATGTGATAAGTGCACTTCTAAAACTGATAAGATGCATAATTGGTAAAATACAAAAAAAAAACAATTTTAAGCTTTGTTCATTTGTATAACCTGATTTGCAAATGTGGAATCACAATCGTCCATTATTACAATGTTAATATTGGGACTGGACTGCAACCAACTGATTAGAAGGCGCTTTAATGCACTTTGCCAACTTAGTAAGTTGCCCAGAAGGTTGCACATAATAGTGGATGTGTCGGGTGTCATGACGCCTTGAGAGATATAAAACACGTTGTTTGGTTTGTTCTTCAAGGCTGTCTTAAGGTTGGTCAGTAATTTATCAACATCTTGCAGATTAGGCCAGGGCGAATCTATAAGGTTGCTTGGCCACAGAAAATCCTCGTTATTTGGGAAGTGGTAGAAAATAATTACTTGCTTAGAACGCTTGTTTAAGTTGTTTAAAGTCAAGTTGAGTAGGTTTGGCTCCCTGTGGCATAATTTATCGCCGAAGCAAGCTTTAATGAGATGCTGTAATTTGGCATGGTGTTGCTGTGTGAAAGACAGAAGGTGATTGAAATCCAGAATAATAACTTCATCTGGGTGATCTTCAAGAAACTTGTTAATTTCTGCAAGCACTTCGCTCACCTCACTGCCATAAAGACCATGTACCACATAAAGCTCATTGCTGTGTGGTTTTGGAGCTACCCTCAAGTCAAAATATCGGATTCCAATTCTTAACTGCGATCCGATATTTTCTTTCTGTGTGATACTCCAATTATAAACAACCCCTTTAAAGAGTTCAAAGATGGAAGGTTCACCAGGACAAAGTGGACCAGTTTTGTCAAGCCAAAATGCACAGGAATCATGCGATCCAGGCAATGCAAGTTCAAAAAGAGGCTTTTTCTTTAAGTTTTCAGGCAACTTTTGCATCCAATCCATTTTGAATAATTAAAAAAGTAAAATATGTCCAATGTTAAATATTTTTGTGACAGGTCATGACCATAGCAAAAACGGTTTACAGTTTTCTGTAATAAAAAAGAATATACCAATATATAATTTAAATGTATTCGATAATTTTCATCTTTAAAAATTGGATGGGTTGTTAAATTGCTTTTTGTCTAGTCTAGTCAATAAGCTTTCTAGCAGGTCAGAATTACAGTCGATGGATATTTGGCTAACAGCCCGTTATACTGGCTGTTTTTTATTGGGTGACTCTAAATACCCAGTGTGGGCAGTGCGTGGGCCATGTGTTGGAAGTGTATAGGCAGTGTGGGCACACTTAAAACCCTAACTCTTGCACACTACTCGAACTACATACACACTGCCCACACTGGGTATTTAGAGAAACCGTTTGATCTCGCCAGAAGTTCACAAAAAAAACCTGACTAAAATGTCGAATTTGTCACAGCTCTAAACATGGTAGACTATTAAATAAAACGCCTCTTTTTTTAATTTACCATTTTGAATTTTGGAACTAAAATGGATCACTTAAAATTTTGTTCTTGCGTTTAAAACCTATTTTTGTGAAGGATTTGCCCGATCGTTTTTAAGCTTTGGGAGCTCAGTTCGACTGAATATTTATCCACTGGACAAGTTTTTACTCCAAGAAAGACGATTTACGCAGGAAAAATATTATTAATAAACGAAGTCCAGGTTATGTATTCAATAACCGTTACGTATAACAAAACAATATTAACATCAAATCTACATTCATTTAAATTCCGTACATAGCTACCCAATGAAAACAAATGTAGGAATTCCCCCTCCCTTTATTGATACTACCATAGAATACTATATAATGGAAGGTCAACAAGCTTCGTCACGCTTGAGTGAAAGCGTACGCTTTATGTAGTATTCTATTATACTACAAACAGTCGATTAGGATATAGAATAGGATATTCATGTTTATCCTCGTGAATGGGTAAACCTAGGGGTTTAACACAAGGCCAATCGTCAGATCACCTCGCGCCCATCGTCGGGTTACCGAAGCTATTGCACTGTGTTGTATATAATAGACACGTTCCTTCAATTTGGTAGAACCCTTTAATCCGCTGGGTTCAGGCAATGTCCGTAAAGTGCCGTGCCCTAAGACACAACCGACTAGCTAGCGACCAGTTTCGCACCAGCAACCTTTCGATTGAAAGGCGACGCACTTAACCGCTAGACCAACGGGCCGGACAAATTAGATATGCCGACTTTTTACACAATGTTGCGCATAGATGTCTTTTTAAATTAAAAACGATAACTTAAGCAAAGTGAATTTATTAAATACGTGCCGCAGAAATTATTCCTATTTTGAGGGAAAGGGAATTGGTAAATACGGAAAATAAACTCCAGTCGAATTTTCTAAAACAATTGTAAAACTCAAAGCCATTAAATGGTTGGTGATTCGGAAAAAAATGTCTGTAATACAGCGATTTTAAATTAAACTTAACAGTTAGTGGTTTAAGAATTTTATATATATTTCCGTGAATCCGCATTTCCCTTGTTCCACTTCCGCGTTTTAGTATATACTCCTTGTAGCCACTGCCCACTACGCCAATTATTTTGATTAGTTGACATTGGTTCATTAAGAACGTCGCGTCACTGGTTTTGTTACACTTGTAATTGAAAGTCAGTAGAAGCTTGTAAGTGAGCGCATGTTTGGAACAGTACAACACTGGTCAGTGCATTCATATTTTATAAGGACACTTCAATCTACAATAGATTTCGATGTATTATTCATTATTGGTCGAATGCTATTATAAAGAAAGGGAGAAAGAGATGGGCTTATATGTACTGTGTAAATCATAATAATATCTCATATTTCGCCTAACTACTGTACATGGTCGGAGTGTTAACAAGTAAAGCGTGTGAGGAGATTTTATAAGTCGATGTGCTTGCTATTTTTGTTAATTATTTACTTCTTAGGTTGCTTTTTCTTATATTTGCCTAGCTCATGTAATCGGGAGTCCGAAGCCTTGTAACGTTCCCAGCAACTCAGTTAATACGTGAATTATTAAAGTGTGACATTGTAAGGGTCAGTATTAGAACGCCTCAAATCTCAACGTCAGTATAGTATTGATCAAGCGCTTTAACGATGAAGGTTCTAATCGCTGTCGACCAAAGTGTGATTGCTGAAAGCGCGTTTGACTGTGAGTACAGCATGAGTGTGCTTAATATGTAAATGTTATATATATTTTAACAAATAAAGGAAAAGATACTGTTAATGCACAAAATCAAGCAGGGATTCTATATAGTTTTTTTTATTTCTTGTTATGATGTGCATAAGATTGAACGCTGTCGTACGGTAATATTAATTCACAATTTCTCTCCCAGGGTACTTTGACAAGGTTCACAAACCGGACAATGACGTAGTTGTTGCGTTTTCAGGGGAAGCACCTCATATACCAACTTTCAGCATCGGTAAAGACTCGGTTATTTATCTTCTGCTGTGTTTTTTGGTCGGCTGTGTTTTAAAAACGTATCGTGCATTCACCGTTTTTTGTTGTTGTAAATAATTAGTTTAAACCCTGTTCCTGTGTTGTGATTTGTTTTATTTGCCATTATTTAATACCGGGGCAAAAATGAATAAAACTAAATATATATTGGTCGCGTTAATCATTCGGCTACCCGACTATATAGCTCGACTATATTTGTGACGTTTTGTTTCGTAACAGCCGAAGGCGCAGCGTTTCCAAGTGATCAAATACAGAACATTATGTCGTCATCTAACAAAAAGATAATGGAATTCAAGTATAAATATGAAACGAAATTTGCCGAGAAAAAGGTATTTTCTTTATTTGTTTTATTGATATTTTTATTTTTGTGTTATTACTCAAAATTAAATCATTATTTATAATGCATTTTTTAAAGGCGGAGAAACTACCTAGTATTACCTGGACCTATAATTTAAGTTATGTTAGTAATAGTGTATTTTAAACCCTGGATCTTGGCTAATAAGTCGCTTTGAAAGGCAAAACAGCGTATACTAGACGCATTCGTTCTAACTTTATTATGATTGTGTTTTACCAGTATCGTGTGCTCAGTAATGTAGTATAAATCTCAAAAGATAAATAAGAATTTCCGAAGTCTATTGATTAAAATCGTTAAATGATCGATATTCGGGCGAAGCAATACTCCATAATTGGACCATCGAACTTTGGAAGAACTTAATTGGTATTTCGGTCTTCAGGGAAATCATTATTTGAAATCGAACAATCAATCTGCTGTTTGACCGTATATGAATGACACAGCGCTTTCATATAAGCAAAGTACCAGTTACTGTTTTTGACTGATGTAAGGTTTTAACCCAAGATGGGGTCGTCCCTAAGACCGTTTTTTATATATAGTTAGTATATATAAATCGGGAGGCCTTAACCATTCGGCCACGCAACCTTTCTACCAGTAACTGTTTTACATTATCCACATGAATATGAAACCCGAAGAGGTTAACACAAGGGTAATCGTCAGATCACCTCCTTGCCCACCGTCGGTTATTGCAATGTGTTGTGTATAATTCACACGTTGTTTAATTCCTAAATTCTCAGTAATTTTTGTGTGCAGAGTAACATAGAGTAACAGTTTCTCCTTGAGAGTTGCCAATCACGTTTGTCAAAAAGCAACCTGAATATAAACTTCAGCTGAAAAGCCCTTTTGAATATGTCCCCATCTCGCCACAACCGTAGTGTTTATTTAAATTTTCTCCCCAGATAAAACACAAAATGCTGTTTCAAATGGACGATGCTGCACCAGGAGAAGCAATCGTTAAAATTGCAACTGACGAGAACTGTGACGTCATAGTGATGGGATCACGTGGTCTAGGTGCGGTGAGACGCACGATCCTCGGCTCTGTGAGCGATTACGTCATCCACCACGCTAAGATCCCAGTGATAATATGTCCGAAGTGAAGAACATTGGTTTCAACGTATATTACACAATACATGTTTCGTATTGCGAATTCTGGGTTATTAGTGTTTCTGTGCCTATCCATCTGGTTAGGATGGGACATTCATGTTTATCACTGTGAATGGGTAAACGGAAGCGGCGTTAACACATAGGAAATTGTCAGATTACCTTTTGCCCACTGTCGTGTTACAGAAGCTATTTCAGTGTGTTGTGTATGATTCCGAAGTTCCTTCAAATTGGTATAGAAACCACTATTCTATTGGTTTATGGCAATGTCCGTTAAGCGCCTCTCCAAAGATGCAACCGATTGGCTAGCGACCAGTTTCGAACATATAACCGTTCGGCTTAAAGAAAACGCACCAACAAACCACACTAAACGGTCGTTTGATATACAGCCACACCATACCAGTCCATACAAGTCGAAGGTGGTTAAGAGGTTTATTGATATGCAACGAGAAACCAATATATAGCCCTCTAACTAGAAACAGTATTACCCACCCATTATCTTTATAGTATTAAGAACCCTAGGCAAAAATATTAAGAACCCTATGGCAATTTGTAGGGCATCGAGACACATCTTAAATATATCTAAAACGACATAATTGTCCATAAGCTGACAAACCTTCATACACCAACTTGACCAGCATTAAAATAAGAAAATGGACATGGCAAACACGGAAAAAGGTGTGTGCACGTTTAATTGAATTCCGAATTAACCGTAATTTTGGAGAAAAATATAAAATACGATAATTATACAATCACAGATGAATTTCTGGCGCCAAAGAGGTTTACTTGTGACACACAAGCACAGGTATCTTCGCATGGTGGAGAACGTAGTCGCTCACAGAACCGAGGATCGTGCGTCTAACCGCTCCGAGGCCGCGCGATCCAGTGATTATGACATCACATTCATGCTTCTCCGACAGATGAATCAACGCTTCCCCTGGGTTGCAGTGGACAACGTCGAAGACGAATTGGTGTTTCACCTAAACCGAGAATTAGTCACGAGTACAATGCAACACGACAGCGAGTACGTGGTACCGTTTCTTCGCCGATCTTTGCCTCGAATTTCGACTTTAGCTCCTGGACTTCTTGCTTTGTCTTTTTAATCAATGCTTCAACTTGGTGGACTGGATATGGCCCGGCCACTCCACCTGTCGCATGTATTATAATGACATCATTATACTGTCGTGTGGCCAAATGGTTAACGCCATTGATACATATACCGACTATACAAAAAAAGATCTTGGGGACAAATAACCCATCATGGGTTTGAACCTAAGTCCGGTACACTATAAAGTACACCCGTGTGGTTGATTGGGCAGCGCCACCGATACATATACCAACCAAAAGACCCTCAATAGATTCGAAACTTACACGGTAAAATTATATATTAAAATATAAAAGCGATATTAAGCTTAATGCTATGTTGCATCATTCCAATTTAACGTTTTACTGACGTCATTATCAAAGAATATTTTATAATAGTTGAGTTTATTATCTTTTTTAGTTTTTTTCGTGCGGTCGTGCGGCCGAGTGGATAAGGCACGATACATATACCGACATCTATAAAAAAAACGGTCCGAGTGACGTTTCCATCATGGCTTCGAAACTTGGCTCGGTAATAAAACAGTAGGGTTTATTTAAACAAGGTGAAGTGTGACATAACAAATACACCATCAAAGTAACATTTTACGTATTTATAACGCCATCTTACCTACGTAGGGTTGATATAACATTGGTTGTTCTGCAATATGTCCGATTATGACGAAATTATCGTCATTGTGCATGTTCGCAAAGTACCCTGGAGTGATTAGAAGGGAAAAATAATGGTGAAAAACTAGAATAAGATAGGAGGATAGGATATTTATGTTTATCCCCGTGAATGAAAAACCCAAGGTTTTTTTACCGGGCTCAGTTTCGATGCCATGATGGGCTCGACACTCAGTCCGTTTTTTTATATACTGTATAGTACTATAGTGTATATCGAACTGGTATATAAATCCGTAGCGTTAACCATTCACCCACACGACCGTTAAGGGAGTTAACACACGGGCAATCGTTAAAACCACCTTGCGCCCACTGTCGGGTTACCGGAGCTATTGTAGTGTGTTGTGTATAGTAAACGACCAAACTATGTCAGTTAAAACACACACACACACACACACATTAATATATTTAAGTTTAGAATTTTACTAAAACTGAAAAAGAATATCTAAACTTACAGTCAAAAGCTTTTTCCGCAGTTTGACTAGCGTCTACTCCAATAAGAACCTTCATTTTAAGTATTACTCTAATTTTGTTCCTAACACGACATTAAAAAGGGTGATAATCGTTCCAACTCGCTAAAAGCATCATTATGTTTGCTTTCTTAATTTTTACCCTTGCACTAAACCGATTAAATACGTATTTAATATGCAGAAACTTGACTAAGCATTACACATCGTTACAACTCACTAACCCACAAAATGCAGTTAAAATAACGAAGTTGTTAAATACGCAAATGCCGTGCTTGCAGCGGCTTGGAACGACTTCGTGAATCATTAACTAAATCCTGTCACAGAAAGTCTTTATTACAATAAAATTGAAGCTTGGATCGGCAGCCAAGACCTTCCAATTTTTTCCTAGAATTTCTGAGCTGCTACCTCTCCGTACATCGTGAACTTTTTCCAACAAAACATCTAGAAGATGCACAATCAACATCTTTATTTTACGAAACACTGCTTCTAGAAAGTAAGTTGTAAATGATTCATTTTAAAGGGTTCAGATAAAGGTGATTTAGTTAAAGGGGTTTAGTCGATCGAAAGGGGGTTTGTTAATAAGGGTTAAGTTACGATCTCAGAGTACAAAATATATAAAGATCCAAGAAATTATCTTTGCTTTGTTAAGAATGGGATACTTTAAATTGCATTACGCAATAAATACAATTTGAAGAATATCGGTTTATTTTTAGCCATTTCGATACGTTTTATGAGCCATCGTGCTGTCATGGTACCAAACAACAGTAAATGGTACCAATAGCCACACAAGTCCCTAGTGTACATTTTGTCAAGCTATCTAACATTGCGTTGTCCCAGTGGTTTTTATGGGTCGAAAACGATACGAATGGTAATCTTGAATAAGCACTGTTTTACCCTGAACAAACCACTTTATTCATTTTATTTCATCGCATAGTAACATACACGAAAAATGGCGTTTGCATATTTTATTTTGATCCATAATCGGGATTTGCGGAGAAAAGACAAAACGCGATAATTATACAATCACAGTCGAGGCGTCACAAACATTCACTTATGACACACAAGCACAGGTATCTTTGCGTGATGCATGACGTAATCGCTCACAGAACCGAGGATCGTGCGTCTAACCGCTCCGAGACCACGTGATCCAGTGATTATGATGTCACACTCATCTTTCTCGGCCAAATGGATCAACGCTTCCCCAGGGGCGCAATGGACTATATCGAAGACGAATTGGTGTTTTACCTAAACCGAGAATCTTATATTAACCCAATGCAACTTGACAGCGAGCGCGCGGTACCGTGTCTTTGTGAATTTTAGCTTCGTATTTCAACATGAGCTCCCGGACTTCTTTCTTCGACTTTTTTATCAACTCTTCCACCTCGTTGACCGGAAATGGCGCCATTACCCCACCTACGTAATGTACTATTATGACGTCTTTATGCTTATGGTATTATAACGTAATAATAAATAATGTAGCATAATACCAGCCAAGAGTCGGCGACCTTGTGCACTTTAGGAGCCTTAAAATAAAAATCACTGGAAGCAGCAAAACTAATACTTTGTTTGCAATATTAGAAAACAACTCTGTGTAAGATAAGGACACTAGTGTTTTTCTGTTTGTTTCACTTATGCATGGGTGTTAACATTATTAGGCGCTTGCTGCAGTACCAACAAATTAATAACAGCCGTATTAGAAGGATGAAGAAGGCACAGGTTGCCGACCCCTGTATTAGATCATCTAAACATAATCGCTCATCATAATAAGGAATGTGGTTATGTTAATTTGACGTAAGATCGTCCTCATGAAGTAATGTATTAAGTATTGATGACGTCACCTTACCGAAATATGGTTGATACATCTGCGGTTGTTCTGCAATATGTCCGATTATGACGAAATTGTCGTCCTTGTGCATGTGGGCGAAATACCCTGGGGAGATTTGAAACGATTATTTAGTGAAATTCGCTGATTATGTAGGATACACGCAAAATAGTCACCAGTCCATCTAATCAGTTTTTTCCCTGTACATTTACGTATATGAAAAAAGATAATAATGAGCCCAGGGAATATTAACCATAAATTGTTTTTTTAAGTTATCTCTTATTAAGAGGGTTTAATAGTGTTAAATCTTTCTTACCCAATATAACGCAAATTTGTATTATGTATGATGTTCATGTTTATCTTTGTGTAAGGGG
>AACT01001154.1:0-15861 GCA_000149265.1 Ciona savignyi | reverse complement strand
TTTGTCCCTGGCAAAACAACTAGTTTACATCATACACATACCTATACAAGGGATTTGCTGGCTTTGGAAATCAATTGGAGCCAAAGTATTTTTGAGCACGTAGCATCTTCCCAGTTCTGCCTCCCAAATAATCCCCCTGGTCTCCCCTCCTCCTCTTATCGTGAAGCGGTGAGCACAAACCTGGGTTTCAGTGGGTTTAGGGTGTATGTGGGTATATGGTTGGTATATGGTTGGGTTTAGGTGGGTGTTACATTTTTATAAAAAAAAAATAAAAAAATAATATATTTAAAAAAGTTGTATTTTTATAAAAAAAAATTTGTTAAACAATTTGGGATTTAGTGGCAAAAAACATTTAAATTTGAATTTTTTTAAATGACAAAACAAATAATATTTAACCCTCTTATTCTAGCAAAATAAAACATTTATTGTAAAATATCAAGCGAAAAAGTAAAGAAAAACAAGAAACTCCACTAAAATGATGGTATCACAACCAATTATAGAGACATATATTCAATGTTAAAAATATGGGCAGGCCAAACTTTATTGTGACCTTCACAAATGATATAAATCTAAATCATTTTCAATCAAAATAAAAGTAAATAAAATACCTATTACAGATTATATACGAAATAAACAAATAAACTAAAGTTAAAGAAAATACTCACAGCAACTTTTCCTCCTGGTTTTTGTGGTTGAACTGAGACTCCCAACCATTGGTTTGAATTGTTAACTTGTAAAGAGTTTGCTGCATAGAGGGATAATAAGGGATTAATTTGGGATGATTGGGAAATCAGCTTTGAGAATGTAAAGCGCAAAGAACTTTTAACTTAAAATTGGAAAAATGACCTAATGAGTATTAAGCGAAGATAGTATAAACTTATTTTCCTGATTTGCACCAGCAAATTATTTGATTAATACCAAAGGTTAGCAAGATACAAGGGCACATGGATATTTATGTTTTATTCAAATTAATTTCCCAGATAACGAGTGATATTTTGGACAAGAAACTTCCATTTCAGGTGAGTGGAACAATAACATTCATTATAACAGATATGTCCACAATTGGTTACATGATGACTATCGCAATGACAAGGTTTTTAACATTTAAAAAATACATATTGTTGGTAACTTAAACCAATGGATTCTATTGTTTGTTATAAACATAGATTTATTTCTAGTTGTTAAAGGTGATAATGAAGTAATGTTAACTACAGGTTTTTATATATATGAGAGCTGTACAGAAAAAAGGTTAGGCCTAACTAGTTAAATAATGTTGCCAAACCACTAAACGATTAAGAAAGAATTATAAATATAGTCTTATTTTCTAATTCATCAATAAATTTAGATTTATGTACAGTCGTAATATATATATAAATATAAACCATTAAAAAATGATGAAACATGGAGAATCCAACTTTGTTATAATCAGAACACGAAAATAGAACCAACTAATTAGTAATAAGGAAAACATTTAAAGTCTTTGGGGTTTTAACACGAAAATTAAAACGAGAAAGAACTCAAGTGTTTTACTAATTAGTATAGTAAATAAACTCTAAATTGTGTCTGTTATCTACTTTGTAGTGGTTTCCTATGAATGTTTGTAGGGAGAAAATAAAAATGATAAAAACACTAAACATTGTGCCGTGTTAAATAGGAATGGTAGAGTAGAAAACAAGCATTCACACAAAGGGAACATATGGTCCTATTTACTAGCTGTAAATAGGTCGTGCAAATAATAAAACACAAAATAAACAACATCAAAGCATTTCAAACACAGCAGTGACCTTGTGGAATCGGGCTGTCCAAAACTGCAGAAAGAGTTAATACAAAGTATTGGCCGTTAAGTTACAGCTTCAAGTTTTTTTTTTACTTTTTAACTTCAAAATAAGCAAACAGTGTCTGTAATCCTATAAATTACTGCTTCAAAAATTTGTTACTTTTAAATCCAATAAAAGGTAAAAAACTCTTTTTTAATGTATTGTTCTATCAGTTATTTATTACACTAAGAATTTGGTTAATAACTGTAGGTAATTGTTTAATCTATTTAGTTTTGTATACAACATATACTGGTAAATAATGTACACACCATTACTGGTACAGACGTACAGTTTAATAATGTAGCATTGAATTGAATTACATTGTATACACCATTTGTAAAGTTGCAAAAAACGCATTAAATTGTTAAACTTAAAGCAGAAACACTGAAGCCAACACATATCACAAATCACATGTAATTGCATTTGAGTTAATTTAGCAGCGCCGTGTTATTAAGACGACATTGAAAATACATGTTAAATAGCGCCCACAGGCAAGATTTGGTTAGTATTAACACTTTAGTAGGCTCAAATCATGTCAAAAATGCTACCCAAGGTTTAGTAAGAAAATTCCAATTTTTATTAAATTTTCAAAACAAGAAAAACAGAAATAAAATTTGATCCTTTAGCTGGTTTATTAATTAAATGTACCAGTAGTATATAGCTACTGCATAATTTATTTTATACTTTAAAACATATTACATATAATAATAATACAGGATATGGGAATTAACGGAATTGCTCTGTCACTCTAAAACAGTTTAAATTACTCAAATTTTGGCAATTTGTTTACATATTGTCACAGCTTAAAAAGCTTTTTAGCTAGCATTTGTCTGGGTTACATTACAAGGATTTTGCGGTATCTCACTTGAGATAGTACCGGAAAATACACCACCTGTCCACACTCCGCAATAGCTTTGGCAACTTGACTGACTGTGAGCATATAGCATCTCAAAAGGGAAATTCTACCTATCACACGCAAGGATATAAAGACACACAATACTACAGCCTCAACAATTCGACTGTTGCTGTGTTTTCACATAAACGAATCAACCAACCATTCGATTCCGCTTGGGCAATTAGATACAAGTATCATAGGCATGATTTAAAGGGGTAGCACGATAAAAGGTCCAAAATTAACTGATCAGCAAATTTCGCTTAAATACTTATGGTACAGTACTAAAACTCTTAATGCTGCCATTTAAATCTCCATTACCTGAAGTATGTGTAATGGGTAAAACCTGGTGTGGCAAATAAAGTTTATTTTCTATGATGCCACCAGCAAGTTCTTATACAGGGGTAACACGCCACCCTAGAAATTGTGCCCTAAACAATTATACCCCACATTTTTAACAGGGGTGCCTTGCCCCCCTTTCACTCCAAGAACCAACGTCTGGGACAGGCATAAATTTAAAATTAAAACTTTTCCAACTAAAGCAACGAACCTGCATCATCCACAACAACTGAGATGCAATCGCTCCTGGAAGCAGTGATCCCACATTTGAACAATGCTCCCGGCTTGTATGCGTCGGGGCTGTGGTAGTTTTCTCTATCTGCTGTAGGCGCCCCCACCATCAGGCTGCAAAGATAAGGGACTTACATTAAATATTCGGTAATTGGTATTATGTACTGACTTCTGATATTATATCATCTTACATTATATAACCAGTGACTGTCAATATATTCTAACATGATATAATTAGTGACTTGCATTATATTCCAACATTCTATCATGAGTGGCTGACATTATATAAGCAACATTAAATAAAAGCAGATATTTTATATATATATAGGTGTACGGGAGTAATCGATTTTAGTTTTGTTCTTAGAATTAATCTAGAATCAATCATTTTAAACCTAGAGTTCCAAAACACTTTGGAATGTACTTCATGATCAATGAAAAATCATATTTTGTACTGATGTTATTCATAAAAATAGAATTAACATTTTTTAATGTTGAATCAAAATGATTAAATAAAACTTATTTTGTTCGACTGTGAGCACTCAATTTTAAATTGGTTTTAAAAAATAACATAAATGTAGACTTTTTTAAAAACAAGTTAAATTTAAAATTTTCCACTAACTTTACAAAAGCGGCTGATTAACAAAGGTCAATTGTTTTAAAACAATAAGGGAACTATCACATAACAATAAACACTGTGAATAACAAGGAGGTGGTGATGTCATTAAATTAAAGCTGTCAAGAGTCTAGACTAAGAGCAAATATTAAGCGAAGCGCTTAGCTAATAAATAACACCCTACGTTAACTTCTTACCTATGATTTTAAGATTAATTAAAAGATTTAATTAGTTAAATAAATTAATTAATCGCACAAACCATTCCTGTTGTATTGATTGATTGATTAAGCCAGATGATTTGTAGCCACATTAATGTTTTATCTTATTAATCATGTAAACTGTCATCGTGTACTGTGTGTTATGTATTAAGGGGGAAACCAACATTACGATACAGTCAACTCTCATTACTATGCCACTCTTGTAACTATACCAATTTACCTCGATCCTGATAAGTGGTAAAGTAACAAGGTTTGACATTCTTTATAAACTTGCACATCAATACCCTAAACATTAATATCCTATCCTTACTTTAAAAGAGTTTTTAAACAAGTTTTTTGGATTTCACACTTCAGAGAGAATTTAGGTAAGGCTGATATTTAACTTGAAACTTGTTTTTTTTATCACTTCTTCCTTCTTCGTGATAACTATTACCTAAACTTTTTCAAAAAGCATCAACCATTTTTAGTTATTGCGAAAAATTTGCAGATAATAATGGAATAAATCTTGGCAACTCTGCCATATCTAAAACAGTACAAAACATCTACAAAAGTTAAATATTTACAACAGCATAAAACATCTAGAACAGTTTAAAACATCCCTAACTATTCAGATTATCGTCAAAATGCATTACTTACACAGCGTCGTCTATGTTGGTGATATTGGCCACTATGTGGTGTTGTGCAACTGATAAACCGAACAAACTTCCAGCAGGACCGACTTTTATCAGTGGAAGTCTGCGGGGTGGAATAGGAGGATTAATTGGGGTTAGTTAGTTTCTGCATCACTAGCTAAATTAGTTATACGATCGTAATACAACATTAACAATACTTTTAAGGCAGGGGTGGGCAACTTCTCTAGTTAGCGGGTCAGATGTTGGAAAATGAAGTTCTTGGTGAGACGGATTAATACATGAAAAGTATTCAATATTTAAATTACAGGGTATGGTTAGATACAGTCTGCGGGCCGGTCAAAATTCCTTAATGGGAGAGGCCCGCCCCCCTGGCTGTATGTTGCTCATATATTTTTTACTACGAAACAAAAAAATTGACAAAATATGTGAAAATTAAAACAATAATTATGGGGTTAGTTAGTATACTGCGGAGTTGTTCAAATTTTGTGTTGCTTTTTTTAGTTTCCTAAATTGTAGCATTTAGAATACTTTAAGGGAACAGGAAAAGATGACATAATAATAATTGTTTAAAATAAAATTAAAAATAAATTATTGGAAAAAAAGGTAACATTGCAGAGACAACGCCTATGGTTAAATGTGGCCAGTTACAACCTTTAAGAAAATACTATCTTTATAAAAAATGTTTGTTACAAATTTACTGATAAGCAATGTGTGAAAATAAAATGTGCAAAAAACATGACATGGGGCATATGAAAAAAAAACTTTCATTTCTGCATGCATTACGGTACTTATTTTATTCATTGTTTTGTTTGGCAATTGCATATGTGGGCAAGACGCAAACACATGTGTTATATTGATTCTGAGGATTGAAATGGCCATAAAGTAATCAACAATGAATAGCTCCCGTCTACTGGCGAGTTTGACGACTCCATGTTAAACAAACAACAAACAGGACAATAAACAAGAGTGATTACTTCCAAACATAGCGCTCAAACCATTAAGGGGCAATAGCATTGACAGAAGGAGAATTATAACCCTCATTACACCACTTGGAAATATATATTTAAAACGTAATGGAAAACAACTGTCAAATAAATATATACCGGTATATATATATATTTAGACAATTTTCAACGAAAATTAAAAACAAAAGGTTTCTCATTGCCAGCTAGAACCCGGCTATTTTACTCCATAGTATGAGTTTATTTAAAAATTTTGAGTTGGAAAATGTTCTTATTTTGGCTTATTTGATATGAAATGACCAATATTTAAAAAGTTTAGGAGATCCACGTCTCCACAGTAAATACGTAAACACAATAAAAAGATATTCTTACCTGTCTTCTAAATTAAACGCTGTACATTGCATAAAGCGAAGGCAAACAAGAAATGGAAACACAAATAAATTGTCGACGATCAAACATGATTTAAACATTTTATAAAATGATTACAAGGTGGATTATGGTCATGAAAAACCTAATGCATACTAATATGAACAGTGATTCAATTCCTGAATAATAAAAACAGTTTTTTTTGGTTAATAATGGTACTAAAAGGCAAAAATAGACTTTGGTAATTAAATACATGACCAGGTTAAATATATGACCGGATATAGCTTTTTTCCACACCTTAATGCCTCTTTACACCTCAATTTCAGTTGATTTAATGATTCATTTAAAATATGTAATTTTAAACTAATCGCAGATTGGGTGGATGAAAGCTTTATAAAAATAAAACTCTGAGAGCGTAAAAACATAACTTTGATTGATTATATGGCTTTTTATGTGCAAATATGTATTACACATAGCACTATGATTTTAGGATCATTTTTTCTGTAAACTGTAAAACAAATTTAAAATTTTATATCGGAATTCGATAAACAGATGAGTAAAAGTTTATCTATCTTGTATTTGGCACATTTTTATGTCACTCAATGTCTTTAACAGGTGTCCCTGATTTTAGATAAACTGAAATGAGTTTGGCCCTGTGCCATAGGCATAAAAGTAAACAAAAAATCACATATTTTATCTTTTTTCTGGGCGTTTAACAAATAAATATGTTTGATTGATATGCCAGTATGCAATAGCTGTTTCTCACTGCACATTAACATTATGTGGGGTACCGTTAGCAAGGGGTAACAGGTGGGGAAAAGTGAAGGGGAATCTAAAAAACGGGAAAACCTTGGTTTATTAAGTAACCACTGCATTCGTCTAAGCTATTTAAAATATACATAATTGACTATTTGGTAAAAATACGCGATTTAAACTAACCAAAGGGATAGCCTGCCCTACGGTCCCTATATTTTGTACAGGTCCGCTAGGTCTACTTGGTCCAGCGCTAGGTCCGCTAGAGTTAGTTTTAAACATGGGGTTGGAGTTAGGGTTAGTTCTGGGGTTAAGATTAGTGTTTAGGGCAGGGTTTAAATTAGTGTTTAGGGCAGGGCACTGGACCTAGCGGACCTAGCGCTGGACCTAGTGGACCTAGTGCTGGACCCAGCGGACTTAGCGCTGGACCTAGTGGACCTAGTGGACATAGCGGACCTAGCGGACCTGTACAAAATAAAGGAACCCCCTGCCCTATACTATGCCTGGTCTTGTGGTCTAGATAGGCTAGGCAAAAAATAATAAACTAAACGTATAACCGTGGGTAAAGGTGGTCGTATGAGTCTGTTTTTTGTTAGCCTTTTGTTATCTTAAACTTGGCAAATAGTATGTAGGTCTATAAAAAAACACAAATCGGCCGAAAAAATACGTCTACAACTGTACATTCGTTGTTACAGAGCTAAAACCAACCATTTAAGCTCAAATTAATCAACAAATCCTAGCCAAGTACTGATACATATGTTACCGACACTCGGCAAGACTAAATTAACAATGGGTGCTAACAGATAGACTTCGACGAACTAACTTTGCCACCCACATACAAGAAAAATTCAATCAATTGTTTCCACTAGGAGTGGTCACCGGAAACAATTGGAACAAACTCACAACGATTGAAGCCTTCGTACAAGTTGATAATTTCCGATTTACATGCTTATCCTAATCGATTGCGTGATTCACCGCGCGTTCAATTGCGGTAATTCTATGTTTTTGCGGGGTCGAATCTATTTTACCGGGGTTATTACGTGGAAATTATATACAGATAACATACAAAATTGGAATTAGCGGTAAATCATATGGTCCTGGTTGTAACTTACATCAGATAATATTTTTTTAAACAAATATAAAATGGTCGGTAAGTTATATTAAAAAGACTGACCTCACATTGTACTTATTTATATATTGTCCAATTTATACCCAAACCGTTAACATTTATGTAGTCAAAGTGACGCCAGTCAAAAGGTTGCTACATCGAAACCAGCCTCCCGCTAATCGGTTTGCGTTTTTAGGGAAAAGGCTTTTGAGGTTGTTGGATAAATGCCGTAAATAATTGGGTTAAAAAAAAGTGTCTTCATCGTATAAAACACATTGCAGTAGCTGTTGTAATTTGACATGACCAATATATGCAGTGTAACGTTCTTTGGTCGTTTTAAATCGAATATTAGCTTTCATCTTAATCCGTGTAGCCTATACTTTAATTTACTTGTGATTCACGAAAAACGACTAAAGATAAGTACGGGTCGCATATGTTTTATTTACATTCTTCATTTATTCTTTTGGTTTTGAGTGTTTTGAGTGTATTTCTGTCGTAAACTGGATCTTTTCAATATTATTTAATGCTTTTCTGATTCATGCTATAGTCCTACATCCTTTAACTTTCTTTAAAATTTGCAAAAGTCCTTTTTAATATGGAGATATAATATCAGCAAAATGCCAAAATGGTAAAATGAATCCATTTTTTTCTAAATATCAGGAATTCTCCGCCGGATTCGTGTAAAATTAGACACGGGCGACACTCGGCCGATTGTAAAATCTGAATATTCCATTGCTGGACATGGTAGTGTTACATCATTTGAGTTCCCAAATTTGTATTACTATTTATAGTGCTAAAAACAAGGTTTTATACCCGAACAAAAGAATAAATATTGAACTTTCCGAGTTATATGTGTGGACAGAGTGAATAAATTGAAGTTGTGTTTATCACATAAATGGCTATTTTATTGACATTATTAGATGGCATTGTATTATTTAATCACACTAAGTCTTGTGACCAGGGCATATGGCGTCCTACTCAGTCAGATAACGGGAAGCCACTCATCAAACTTTTTATCCGACCAGTTAGTCTGGTGATTTAGTGCGACCCCTTTCAACCGAAAGGTTGCTGGTTCGAAACAGGTCGCTATCTAGTCAGTTGTGTCCTTGCACAAGGCTCCTAATGGACACTTCCTAAACCCATTGGATTACGGAGTTTTTTTTAATATAGCAAGGTGTGTATCATACACAACACACTGCAAAAGCTCCGGTAGCCAGACGGTGGGCGCGAGCTGATCTGACGAGTACCCGTGTGTAATAACCCTGTCTATCGATATCTAGCTATGTTTATTCTGCATTTTTAAATATATACACAGCGGTAATTTGTCAGTTCGTCTCAAACCATAAAAATTTATTTTAATGAAGTTAAATGCATTTTGAGGTTCCTTTTTCATTTGGTTTGGGATAAATGCGTAAAAAACAAAGGTATTGCCAAACTTTAAAGTAATAATGTACGCCGGTAATAATATATGTGTATTTCCACAGCAGTATGATTATGGGTAGGATAGGGTATTCTTGTTAATCCACGTGAATGGGTAAATACAGGGGGGCGTTATCATTCGGGCAATCGTCATATAATCATGCGCCCACCGTCAGGTTATTATTATTATTTTTTACCGTGCCTAGTTTTAAATCCATGATGGGCTCATAACCAGAACCATTTTTTGAATAAGAGTCGGTATATATATCGGTCGCGTTTAACATCCCGCCACACGACCGTACAGCGTCGGGTTATTATGGATGGCTATCTTTAGTATTATAGTAAAGGCGCCATTTCTGGCGAATTCTCCGCTTCCCATCTTTTAAAGCGCATAGGAAATGACGCAATAACCAACAATCCTACAATAGCAAATAGAGCAAGAAAATCGGTTGCCGCACCGGATCCGAAATTCGTTAACAATGCTCTACCGGCAATGGGATACGTCAGGCGGAAACCGCCTTCAACTATAGCGTTCAACGAACACACGAGAAACGGCGATAAAGGATACGTCACTTCTACAAGCAACTCAAACATGGAGGTATTTTCTGTTCCACAACCAACTCCAAGTAGTACAACTCCAGTGTACACCAAAGCTAGCATCTTTAAATGCATTCCTAAGCAAATGAGCGTACAAGATACGCTGCTAATTAAAGCACTAAATACCATAACAGCCCTATATCTTTCAGTCTTTATTATTACCGGTCCCGAAATCAGTGCGGATATAATAAAAAGTATCCACGAGCCGAACAGGACAAAGCCTGACATCTTGTTCAAATGCGGCTCGTCGGAAAACGTCTTATGGAGCATTGATGACAGTAGAATGGTATAACACCGCAAAAGTGGACCTAAAATTGATGAAACTAATGTCACAACGTAGAATTGAGGAACAAAAGCTACCATTTTCACAACATTATGCAGTTGAATTATAGATTCTTTTAAGTTGATTTCTGGTTTGGTTTCAATTCTCTGTTTTTTGAGTTGAGCTATACTGGGTGGAAGAGGGGGTGCTTCCGGAACAAACGCGTATGAGATAAGTGATAACACGGCGGCGATCACAATAAGCGGAATAAACATCATCGTAAGTCCGAGTCTAATCTCCGATCTTGATTGATGCACGTTAACGAGAAGAGGGGGGATAATTGATCCGACAGCTTCGCCAGTTCCGCGGGCGACCATCTGCACAGCTACTGCAATTGCTACCTCGTTTGCGGGGAACCACAACGCCGCAACTAGGGGTAAGAGACCCCATGCTATGAGAACAGAGAAGCTATTGACTACTTGTCCGATCAGTATTGAATAATAACCATTATCCATCCTCACGCCAAGTAGAATCAGCGAAAACCCAATAGTGAGAATGGCGGACATTAAAATGATAGAGCGTCGGAAGCCAACTCGAATTGTCATCCACGAAAGCGGTATCGCCATCGTCATGTAGAAGAAAGATTGTATAATCACCAACCAGTCAATTTGAGATGATCCAACACGAAGCAGTTTCACAAGAACATCATTCATTTGCCCATAACAGGACTGGCAAATGCAACGCACTATTGCGTTGAAAAAGGAAATGAACAATATCAGCCATCTTATTGGGTAAGCTTTGAACTGAGGGGATTGGTCGTCGTCGGGGGTTGACATATCTTCTTTTGGAGCTGTGTTAATGATTTATTCTGCTCGTTTCTAGGACTAATCCACATTTACTATTTACGCCTGCCAAATAAAGCAATATAAAGTAGATAAAGGCTTTTAAGTTACAGCATATACTTTAAGTTAAGTTTGTACACAGAGAACACACTACTATATAGCTTCAATAATAACCTAACGGTGGGCGCGAGGTGACCTGGAGAGTACCTTTATGTTAACGCCGCTTGAAATTTCCTATTCACGGGAATAAAAATGTATATTCTATCCTTACGTGCATTTCATCGGGCTCGTGAACTCAACTCACAAATCGCAGCGCTAAATTTAACATTTAACAATCAGGTTAAGTCAAATTGGTTAAATTATGTAGGCTTATACAAAATAATATATTTTTTATTTTTAAATATGACTTCACATCAGTTCTGACTTCCACCCACTATTTACTTGGCTTACTGCTATTTTTAACGCAAAAATATATTTAAAACAATATATCCATATATATGGTACCGGAAATCATGGCGAATAGTTTATGTGCGAACCAATTTCCTTCTATGGTTGATCCTTTGTTACTTAAGTTTTGATGTAATCTCTTTTATTCTGCAAAACAGGCACGGATTGCGTTTAATTATCGTTTTATGTGTCTTAAGTTAAATAGCTCAACGGAATCCATACACAGATGCCAGTACGGTCGCGTGGCCGAATGTTTAGCGCGAACTGGCCTAGTGTCCCCATCATGGATTCGAAACTTGGTTTGGTAAAAAAAATACTCAGCGACGAATTAAGGGCCGTGTAGCCAGGGTTTCAAATAACAACGCACAGAGCACTATCTGCTGAGGATTCTTTGTAGTTTTTTATTGCATATTTAAAATATAATCACATTAAAAAAGCGTTTACAGTTGAAAGTTGACGAATCAAGTGTCCAAATATTTCGATCAGAACAACAATATATAGGGTGATACATTTTTTACACGGCCAGTCCAGCCAGCTAATAGGTTTGAAAGGAAGATAAATGCACTAAGCAGTCAATTTAATGGATTAATGGGTTGTATACTAAAACTGAAAGAACATCTTAATCATAAAGGTCCACAATACACTTCAATGGCCGTGGTATAGTTGTACGGTGGGTGAGAAGTAATCTCACAACAAACACGCACATGCTGGCCTATCCTGATAGGAGGCTCGGTATTATAAGTTCAGTACGCCACAATCTACAATATAAACAACACAGCAAGTCTGCAAAAATTCGTAAATTTTTTTGCCATGGGGTGTAAATCGTCGACCAGTCAACGTTTGATGTACTTCTTAGCTACGAAATCCATTTTGGAACCGATTCTCCCAAAAAAGAAGCCACTTTTTCGAGCCATGCATATCTATGTGCACATTTTACTCCGCCATAGAGTCCAAGTAACATTATAACGCTGATGACTGTCAAAGAAATTTTAGCTTCTTTTTGTATCTTTAACATAGTTGGTTCGTTTTCGAGGGAGTCTTTGATGTATTGGCCTTGTTTGTTCTTGTGTGGGAATTGGGTATTAGGAACAGGTGTCCCAAGAAAATCGCACAATGGACCCCACCCTTCTTTTACATTGAACACAAGCAGCTGGTCTTTAGGGGCGTTCTAGGTGATGTTTGGTAAACGAAATATAAATATGAGGGGTTAGTAAATAAATTTAAATATAAAAAATATAAATATAAAGATAAGGTCTGCTTGGAAATAGAAATATGAGGTAAGTAAATAAATATGAATATATAAAATATAAAGATAAGGTCTGATTGGAAAATAAATATGAGGTAAAAACTTACCGGGTAAAAAACACATTTCCTATTATCTTTTAAGGCACAACACGAACCCACCTGCATTACATGCGCATTATGTTCCCGAAATCTCATTCTACGAATACTCTCATTAGAGCTTGCGGGCTGGAACAGGCTTAAATGTGGCTGCCCGAATAACCTAGTATCTGTAGATAACAAATAATGCGATACAAAATAGTACAACTTTTGATATATTTTCTAATACTTAGGAAAAACGAGTAATCGTTTTTTTGTGGATGCGAAAACGGGGCTAGTTTTTTTTTGTTTTTTTTTATCGGGCTATAGGTTTCGTAATCCGGTTGAGCTTGTCACCAAGACCGTTTCGGTATAGAATTGGTACGTGTATCGGTAGCGTTTGCCATTATGCAAATCGACCGTACAAAAACAGGGCTAGTTAAATCTACCTTAAACTTCAGTGATGATGCGGTCGATTACTACTATTTTACCTGCTGGCCAAGTTTTAACCCATTATGGCAGGGGTGGGAAACCTATCTAGGCGGCGGGGCGGATGTGGGAAAATTGTTTTTTTTTACTAAGCCAAGTTTCAAAACCATGATGGGCTTGTCACTTGGACCTTTTTTGTATATACGTATATGTATCGGTCGCGCTAACCAGTTGACAACACGACCGTACGGGCATTTAGTTGTAATTTACTACATTTCTGCTTGAAACAAACTTCCCCCCAATGGTCAGTTTTTTTAGTTTAAATATTTACCTTCGTAGTCCACAAACGAAAAGAAACGATAACCGGTCGGAGTGGCGTACTTTAGGAACCTAAACATCGTTGCGCTTTCCGCTTGTAGTTTAGAACGAGTGCTTTTCCACCAATCATCTTCATCTCGGGTTGTCAGTATGATCTGGATTTGAAAAAGTTAGCGATATTCATGTTTATCCCGATGAATGGGAAAACGAAATGGGCGTTTAAGACATAGACAATAGTCAGATTACCTCGCGCCTACTGTCGGGTTACTGGAGTTATTGTAGTGTGTTGTGTATGATAGACACGTTCCTTCAATTTGGTAGAACAATCCGCTGGGTTCAAGCAATATCCTTTAAGTGCCTTGCCCAAGGACACAACCAACTTGCTAGCGGTTCGAAAGTTCGTTCAGTAAAAACGATAGCAACGTATAATGTCCCCACGATTAAAAAAGACAAGTTTAATGGGAATCGTTAACGAAACAGATACATATACCCACTCTTATACAAAAAATGGCCCTGGTGACGACCCCATCAGCATAGGTTCGGAACTTGACGCGACAAAAAAAGTTAAATGGTATATATTTTCCACAAAAATAATAACAAGCGCCGAAATGCATGAATACAGTATTCATGTTTACCACAACACACGCAGGCAATTGTCTTATTTCGCGCCCATCACTCTCCGGTTAATGAAGCTATATATTTTGGTGTGTTGTGTATGATTAACGCGTAACGGTCGTGTGGCCGAATGGTTAACGCCACCAATTCATATACCAATTCAATATAGGATCGAAACTGACCGCGATAAAAAAGGGCGTTTCTTAAGTTGTAGTAGGAACAACAACAATGTCCTTTTCGCCTTTATATTTTTCACTAATAACCACTAACTCGACATACTTTCACCTTAACTTATTTAACACTTTATAACACCGACCTTTGCGCTTGGAAATGCTTTTAATAGTTCATCCCAATAAAAGCAACATGGCACGTCCGATACAGCGTCAACGTGTTCGTACATTTGATGCAACAGTTCAGTGTTGCAAGCCCCTCCGAGAATAGTCAGCCATTCGTTGTGGTAATTGTCGTAGCTTTCAAAGAAGTCGTACACGTTGTAGCCAAGTTGTGTAAGAGCGGCACGAACAGTTTTCGTTCCAGTCCGCGGTAAACCAGCGACTATAATTTTCATTCTGCGCTGTTGATAGGATATGTAAGTTTAAAGGGGAACTGAAGTCAATTTTAAGAATATCTTAATAAATGGAAAATAATACGCTGATTTCAAAAATCAAATCAGTTTCTTCCAATATTGTTTTATTAAAGAGTTATTAGCAAATATGCATTTTATTTTATGTTAGGGGATTTCCCGTATTACGTCACTGACGTTGTTGAGATTTCGTGCCTATATGCATTGTATACAATCATGTGCCAGTTAAGAGGTGAATTAGTAACATAAGCGCCTGCAGGAGCGTTGTATTTTTGTTTTTTTTATGAAGACTTAGCATAACACTTGTCATATAGCCTTACTGAACCAATGTACCCGCGTGACAGCTTACCTTAAGCGCGCTCATTCAGGCCTGCACGATCCTGGACCTAAGCTGAATGCTGAGGTATACAGGACTTTAGAATAATAAGTCTTAGCAATTTATATCATAAATCATAGAAGTGAAGACAGAACAAGAAAACTAGAACAGGAGGCAGTAAACTGTAACTGCCAGCAATTTATAGAAATAAACCAGCCATCAATCAAAGATCAGACTATGCGGTGGAACAGCCTATTTCTTTCATGATTGTTGCTTTTCAATATATACCCATAATCTGCAACGTAGACTAGCAATGTTGTTATTAACCCCTAGGCTACAAACTGAGAGTGTGAGAGATTTGGTATACATATGCATAGAAGTTTTAACAAATTTCTTTTGTTTTCTTCATTTCTAGAGTAAATTTAAGTTAATGTTGTAACAGTAACACTAAAATGGATGACAGTTTTCAGCATTCTGGCATGGATGAAAGAAGTTTTATTGTACACAATAAAACAACACAAATTTAGTCATGTGCGTTTGAACCAAGGAAAACGTCTGAAAGTATCTTTGAAGATGCAAGCCCCATAGAAGAAAATGTTTATTTAGAAACATTACCTATTGACATGACTTGGTGCCGTTGCAAAAACTGTATTCTTATGGACACACCACAAGAATGTTTATGCTGTATGAATGTACATGCATTTGTGCACAAAATAATTCCAGACTGGACTTGCATTACTAAAAGCCCTTATTTTTCAATTATCTACTTGGATAAAGAAGTT
>AACT01000470.1:0-14345 GCA_000149265.1 Ciona savignyi | reverse complement strand
CGTTTTGTTTTGTAACGTTCCAGGGGAATTCCCCTGAATTTATCACCCAAAAGGTTGGTTTCTGTATATTTAGACCATGTTGTTTAACAAATACTAAAGTTTCATTGCGATTCCATTTTTCCTTCTGGTAGATGTTGGGGCGACATGGCGTGCTTGTCCCAATCATGATTTGAGAACAAAATCCTATTGTTTAAGGTATTTCCCTAGGTAATTTTTTTATTTCTTTTTAGTGTTAAATCAGTTACTAATGCACTTACATTTTACCAAATTTTATTCAAATTGGGGCTGTCGTTTAAGCGCTATGCCCAAAAAAGCGAATTTTTTAGAAAAAAAAACCGTTTTGGTTTTTAACGTCCCAGGGGAATTTTCCTGGTTTTATCTCCCCAAATTTTGGTTTCTGTTCATTTAGAACATGTTGTCTAACATATGGCGAAGTCTCATTGCGATTCCGTTATTCATTCTGGTAGATGTCGGGGCGACATGCCATGCCTGTCAAGCGTTTGACGAAAAAAAAAAAAAAAGAAAAAAAAAAACGGACAAAAACAATATGTGTCCCAATTTTTCAAATGGGACCCATAATTTTACTATGATAATCCTTGTCACACATATGTGCACTACACACTGTGGTTCTTTTTCCAGGTTGTTTAGAACGCTTGCATTGTTGTATCCATTGCTTCATCTGTTTTTTGTCGTTGTGAGGAAATCGATGGAAGAGCACAGGTGGATTGGAATTTCGTGTGCTGTAATAGGAATTTGTACATCCCGGAGCAAAACAATATGCTCCAATCACTCTTCCTTCCTTCTCAGTGGCTTAACTTTAGGCATTTTACAATATCTAATAAAAAGAACTAAATTGGAAAAGTGGTATATTCTTATTAACTTATTTGGGTAGTTAAGTACAGATCTATTATATATATTCTTCACTTACTTATCTGAGTGCTTGCTGGGTACTTATTGTCATACTACACATTGGCTACTCAACTGTGGATTAACTGGTTTATGCAATAAGTGGTATTCTCAACCAGTAGGCTAATGCTCAGTTTCAATAACAGCAGACATTAAATGCACCACATACGCAACAGCAAAACATTATACAAACAGCCAATATAAACCATGAAAGAAATAGGCTTTTCCCACCGCATAGTCTAATCTTTGATTGATGGCTGGTTTATTTATATAAATTGCTGGCAGTTACAGTTTAATGCATTCTGTTATAGTTTTCTTGTTCTGTCTTCACTTTTATGATTTATGATATAAATTGCTAAGACTTATTATTCTAAAGTCATTTAAATACGAGACCTGTATACCTCAGCATTCAGCTTAGGTCCAGGACCGTGCAGGCCTTAATGACCGCGCTTAAAGTAAGCTGTCACCATGTACATTGGTTCAGTAAGGCTATATGACAAGTGTTATGCTAAGTCTCCATAAAAAAACGAAAATACAAAGCTCCTGCAGGCGCTTCTGTTACTAATTCACCTCTAAACTGGCACATGATTGTATACAATGCATGTAGGCACGAAATCTCAACAACGTCAATGACGTAATACGGGAAATCCCCTAACATAAAATGAAATGCATTTTTGCTCATAACTCTTTAACAAAAAAATATTGGAAGAAACTGATTTGATTTTTGAAATCAGCGTAGTTTTTTCCATTTATAAAGATATTCTTAAAATTGACTTCAGTTCCCCTTTAAAGGTTTTTCGAACAAATTCTAGCTCGGTAAAACTATGTTTTTCAACCCAGCATAACTTACCGTCAATGTATTCTAGTATTGAACTTTCCCATCCGTAAATAAAAACGGACTATTAAGTATAACAAAATTATGAAAATCTTAAATTGTAGTCAACAAACAAAATAAAAAAAATTATTTCATACATTTAGAACAGTTAAAACATATCAAGGAAGCTCGATGCATTCGGTATTTATTATCGTCTACAGACTTTAACGTTTTTGTATAAATGAGACCATCGAGCACATGGCTTCGCTTGGAATTCAGAGCTTATTGTTTAATACATAAAGCAACAAATAAAAGTGCTTCTCCACAAATGTTCTCAACAACCCGTAGTGTGTGGCCACAAAGATCATGAATGGTTCATTGTGTTACGACTTCCTTATACCCTGCATCCGTTGATGTGGGGCCGAACTTCTTCTCGGTTTAGGATTCGAAGAATCTTTGTTTAAATTTCTAACCAGCCCAGATGGTGGAGCGTTAACTGACATTTTCTTCGTAGGAGTTTTTTCGGTGGATTAAGAATTAGCCATAACTTATGTTCTTCAGATAGCGTATAACCAATTAAGACCTCTATGAACAGCAGCATGTGACGAGTGGTACCCTCCATGAATCATTGTTTTTAAACGAGTGTTTTTCTGAGTAACAATGGTGGTGATTCCCCAACGTTTGTTTGGTTAAAAGCAGCATGTGCTAGGCTGCGCGCCAGTGTTCTCGTTTAGCTGTAAAGTTTTGTAATCGTGGAGCAGTGCTTTGTGAAATAAAGGTGTTGATTGTGCATCTGTTAGCTGTTTTGTTAGGAAAAAAGTTGCCGATGTACATAAGGGTATGGGCTTAACATTTTTAAACAAATATGTATGGTTTTGAGTTTAGGTTGCAGATCCAAGCTTCAATTTTAAATTGTGAAAAAATCTAAGACTTCCTATGTCAGGATTTTGAGTGACAGTCGTTTTTGTGAGGTAAGTTTGCATTGGAGAGATAGGAAGAATAATTGGTTAAACGCCTCCTAAATTTGGAAGTTTTTTTCAGTTTCGAACTTACAACGTTTCGGCTGAAGGAGTAACGCACTAAGAATTAAACGCTTTTTGGGACGCTATTTTCCTTTACATGACGCGTAAAAACGAATATGTGGGTGCTATCTACGGCGGCGTTATATACTGTTGTTTGCACCTGATTATGAAGACCAATTAACATTTTAACACAAAATGGTAATTTTTGATTTTATTGCGAATACTATTTCAAGACAGAATTCCAATTTTCCTTATCTGTTCCTTGCCTGTAAACAAAATATTGTTTTAAACACAAGTATTCTCTATGACAAAGCACATATAGGGGCGATGTTTATTTCTATCACAGAGAGGATATGAGGAGGCATTTGGACACTTGTACATGGCCTATCTGCTGCTTGGGTGGAGTTGGAGCAATGTGGCGAAGCTTAAACCCGAATAGCTATTCCTTATCCATATACTTGGTTAAATTAAAACAATAGGTTTGTAACATTGCCCCCAAGTCATTATTTGGGATTAAATCACAAGGTAATAATAACCTGCAGTTCAAACTATGCCCTTTTGAATCGTTAAGTAGAAAGGAACACTATTTCATTGCGACAAAAAGGTTTTGTAGATGCTTAAAACATAATTTACAAACCTTCGCAGATGGTATTTGATCATTGTGGATCCAATATTCCTTCGTCGTCTGAAATAAACATCTTAGTGAAAACGAAATACGTTAAATGGCGTACGATGTTTTTGATTGGTTGTTGACGATATAGTTTAGCTAGTAGCGTGCGCTAGTTTGTTCCATTATTGATTCCAACACTATAATGTCTGGAAAACCTGTACGATCGTGTGGCCGAATTAATGGTTAACGCGACCGATATGTTTACCGACTTACATACAAAAAAAACGACTTAGCAACAAACCCGTTATAGGTTCGATTTCGAATGGGTTCGGTTCGAAACTAATCCCGGTAAAAAAATAAAAATAAATAACAAAAATAAAGAAATAAATAAATATCTTCATCCATAAGCGTCTTCATCAAATCGCCATCGGATTCTAAAATCAGAAATTGATGATTATATTTTTAACGTATAAAAATGTAAATAATTTAACCATCACAAACCTTGTTGTGGTCTTTGGTCTGTGAAGGAATAAGTAAAGTGTTATTTTTTTGTAAATAAGGAAAACCAATCGATATAGTACAGCAAAAAGGCAATAAAAATTCATTTTGATAATACAAAAAAAAGCAATTGAATATTATTGGACAACTTGTTTTGATAAATAAACGGGTGACCGGCTAAGTGCATGTTATAAAAGAATTTTTAATAAAATGAAACAAAACTGGATATGGTACTTACTAAAATCGGTGCGGGGACGACGACGACTTATACGACGGCGACGATAGCGAATAATGCGACGACGTCGGCGGCGTCTATCCCGCCAAGCATCCACACTTTCGTTCGTAATCATCAACAAACCAATCAAAACAGCCACTAGAATCAACTTGTTCATCTGCAAATATGAGGTTAAAATGGATAGAACAATTATGTTTTATCTCGGTGAATGGAAAACGCGAGACATATGTCACATGGACAATAATCAGAGTACTTCATGCCCACCGTCGGATTACCGGAGCTATTACAGATTGTTAAATATGATTGAAACGGTATTTCACTCTTAGTAAAGTGCCTTGACTTAAAAACACATCCGACCATCTATCGACTACATCAGCTAAATGCAAAAACAAATCCAACAACACCAAACTTACCTTGTTTTTGTACTTTTGCAAAGTGAATACCCTTCATAGATGAATTGTATTTATACCACAGCTGTCTATTGTTTAACGACATTCGCAAGCTGCTTCGCTGCATTGTTTAAATGTAATATATTTATGGGAACAGGATATACTTGGTTGCTCACAATAGATTTGGAAGGGTCCAGTCACTTTAATTTTTCTCGATCTCACATCAGAATTTATTTTTCTATAATGTATATTACGCTGGAAGGAAACATTAAAGATATTACTCTTTGAACCGTCTACTTGCTAAATTTCAATAACATAATCGGCAAAAATGGTTGCTGCATGTTACTGCAACGCTGCAGTAGTTTTCTTATGGTTCATTGATTTTTGTGAATTTTCCATTACTAAGCTGGGTCCTTTTAATTTGACTTACTTTGGCTTATAAACTTTATTTAGTTGGGCTGTTTTTCGTTATTTGGTTCTTAATTTAGATATGAGTTTTTAAAAACGCAGAATTTGGTATTTTTGTTCAGAATTGATTGTGTTGTTTAATTTATATTATCGGAGTGAACAAAAAACGAATAACGAACGCGCTATTGCCAAAGTGTAACTTAGTAGGATAGGATACCGATATACGATAGGATATACATGTTAATCCCCATGAATGGAAAAAACCAAGGGAGTTGACACACGGGGGCAATCGTCAAGTCACCTTGAGCCCACCGTCGGGTTATCGGATTTATTGCATTCTGCTGGGTATGATACACACTCTCCTTTAATTTAGAAGAACCTAATAATCCGATGGGTTCGGGCAATGTCCGTTAAGTGCCTTGCCCAAGGACACAACCGACTAGCTAGCGACCAGTGTTAAACCTGCAACCTTTCGGTTGAATAGCGTCACACTAAACCACCAGACTCGGCGGTCGAACTAAGTAGTTTTTTCGTTATTATTGTAGCAATGCCGAACATAAATTGTGTTTTAAGTTTCCGCAAACTACTAAATAAAGAATTGGTAAGAGCGCGTCATCCTTTACTGCGCGACGCCATAACATTGCTTATTAAGCATTGTAGATAATTATACAATTCTGTGGCGATATCTTCGCTAGATGGGGCTGTCGACACATTGTCCACGCACAGCTCAGCGCATCCTGGTCGCAATACATCTCGTGGTAAATTGTTTAGGATAATGATCACTTAAAACGAGTAAAGCGTTAGGCCACGGGTGGACAACTTCTTTAGTCGGTGGGCCATATGTGGGAAAATAAAGTTCTTGGTGGGCCGAATAATTACATGAATATAATTAAATATCCTAATTACAAGGTATGGTTAGATACAGTCTGCGGGCCGGTCAAAATCCCTACAGGGGCCATATGTTGCCCATGCCTGCGTTAGGCGATCAAGGATAACTTTTCATATATGTTATACCTAATATATTAATGTAACACAATTGTGTGCACATATTTTCTTTTTGGTGATTATTTAATCCCTTCGCGTATGACGGGTTTTGTGAGTATGACTGTTCATGTTAAACTGTTTAATTGTAATATAACTGTGTGTACAGGATATACTTGGTTGCTTTCAATAGATTTAGAAGAGTCCAGTAAGATCAATTTTTCGCGATCTTACATCAGAACTTATTTTTCAGATGATTTTTTTTACTAAACAGATAAACGATTTTCACAACTCGAGTTTGACTAAACCAGTTTTTATAAATAAATTACTGTTTAATTTGTGTGAAAACAGATTTCGAACGACGCTTAATGGTTTTAACTATTCCGCTTCGTATCCCCCCTCTTTCGCTTGCAACGTATTATTTAACATTTTGTGTACTAATATATATTAATATTTCATTCCCGTAAGTGGGGAAACGTGGAAGAATTGTATCGAACGGACAAACGTTAGATTACCTCGCAATTAAAGAACCTTAACACACGTCTAATCGTCGGATTAGCAGAGCTATATTTGGAAGTTTTTTCAGTTTCGTACTTACAACATTTCGGCTGAAGGAGTAACGCACTAAGAATTAAACGCTTTTCGGGACGCTATTTACCTTTTTATTACATGTCTCGTAAAAACGAATATGTGGGTTCTATCCACCGCGGCGTTATATATTGTTGTTTGCGCCTGATTATACAGACCAATTAACATTTTAACACAAAATGGTAATTTTTAATTTTATTGCGAATACTATTTCAAGAAAGAATTCCAATTTTCTTTATCTGCTCCTTGCCTGTAAACAAAATATTGTTTTAAACACAAGTATTCTCTATGACAAAGCACATATAGGGGCGATGTTTATTTCTATCACAGGTAGGATAGGAGGAGGCAGTTGGATACTTGTACATGGCCTATATCTGCTGCTTGGGTGGAGTTGGAGCAATGTGGCGAAGCTTAAACCCGAATAGCAATTTCTTATCCATATACTTAGTTAAATAAAAACAATAAGTTTGTAACATTTAAAGTGGTAAAATTTTGTAAATAATATAAAACCAGTTGTTGTAGTAAACCGAAAAAAGTCAATAAATATTCATATTGATAATACAAAAAAAACAATTGAATACTAGAGAGTGTCAAGCACGTGTTTAACCACGACTATTTGAAAACATGTTTTGTATGCTTTATAATTATTCGAGCAGGGTCCCTAACCACAATTTTTAATTTAAAAACCGACTATGTAGTTTGTTTCTGAAGGCATAAACGCATGGGTCCCTCAGCTAACAATCCGATATTGTTATCCATGTTAATTACACAATATATGTTATTGTCAGATATGTGCACGACAGGTCCATGTTTTCCACTGTTCCAAAAACTTTTAACAGTACTGCCATTATTTTGTTTCTGCAAGCATAAACGTATGGGTCCCATATTTATTAAACCAAACTTCTTTTCCATATGTAGTTAAAACAAGATTTCAAACAGTTTACAAGAAATGTTTTAAGTTATAGCCTCTTGTCAAGCGCAGTAGTGAAATGGAGCTAAATTTCAAAAACAGCTCGATTAAGTTTTTTATGGAGTCGGGGAATCCCCCTAGGTTTACTACATTAATTTCTGTTTTTACATATCTGAGTCATGTTATCGCACAATTCTTTAAGTTTTATCCAATTTGACGACTCCTTGTTGAAGATTTCTGTGCAATATGGTATGCCTGCTAACATTTACCAAATCTTATCAAAATTAAAGCAGCCGTTCAATCGTTATGCTTTTTTAAAAAAAATATAAATTTTGTTTTTAACGTCCCCGGAGAATTTCCCTCAATTTATCACCCATAATTTTAGTTTCTTTATATCTAGAATTCTAGACCATGCTGTCTAACAAATGACAGAGTTTTATTTCGATTCAATTATTCTTTCTGGTAGATGTTGGGTGCCATGCCATACCTGTCACAATCATGATTTGAGAACAAAATCTTATTTTTGGGGTATATCTACAATTAGTTTTTTATTTCTTCTAAGTTTTAAATCGGTAGATAATGCACGAACATTCCACCAAATTTAATTAAAATTGGAGCAGCCGGTTAAGCTAAAGCATAAAATGTCGAAAGGTTGCAGGTGCGAAACTGGTCGGTAGCTAGTCGGTTGTGTCCTTGGGCAAGGCACTTTACGGACATTGCCTGAACCCAGCGGATTAATGGGTTCTACCAAATTGAAGGAACGTGTTTATCATATACAACACACTGCAATAGCTCCGGTAACCCGACGATGGGCGCGAGGTGATCTGACGATTGCCCGTGTGATAACCACCTAGGTTTTCCCATTCACAGAGATAAACATGAATATCCTATCCTATCCTATCCTATCCTATCCTATCCTATCCTATCCTATCCTATCCTATCTTATCCTATCCTATCCTATCCTATCCTATCCTATGTGCCCATAAGATGGGGAAGCGAAGAAGAGGGACGACGGAGTCAATTTTGCTAGGGTAGAACTGCCGGGCATGCCATATATATTGCAGTGTTCTGTTAACTACGATTGATAAATTGCTATAACTTTAATTTAAACTATCAAACCAATTGTTTCATGCAACGTCCGATACCTTGCCCTTGTGCACAGCCGATTAACAGGTGGCCTTTTTCAAATCCACACAGTTTACAACATGAATTGTTTTACAAAAACGCACCGTTAATTTTGTTAAATTTGAGCTGAGGGTCGTCAAATAAATGTGTTGGTTGTGTTTGCAGGAGTCCCAGGCGTTTTCTGAAAAAAAGTAGGAAATAAACCTGTTTTATCACTTGTCACATTACCATAGTATTATGTTTTTTTAGAAATGACATGAAAAATGACTAAAAGTGACTTAAAACAATGTAAAACTTATTCAGTCACACTGGGTTACCTCGGACAACTTGTTCGAATAAGAGGCTACGTTACGAAATATATTTCCGAGCGTGCTTATTCACTGGTCGCATCACGATAATGTTATGACTCCCTCCAAACATTTCTTTAGCTCAGCACGTTCTCTCGCATCGAGGAAAGCGTATATCCCTGATGAAGCAGATGCTTTTGTTGGTGCTAAAATTTTAACGAAATTATCGATCGTACTTTTCCATTAGATATTAAGCTTTTACTTGCGGTACTATTTTTGCGAATTACAAACACGCATGTTGTTGCCAAAACGTAGTTTAAAATTATTTTGTGTTGCTTGTATCTAAAATAACGAGCATTTATAACTAGTGTTCCTTAATAGAGAGAGTTGCGTTATTAAAAATTAGAAGAACTGTTTGTGTCCAAATTGTCTACAATCTCAGTGCGCAGTTTCAGACAAATGTGTATAAAGTTAATGCGTACGGGAGTTTGTGAGGTTATTTACTAATATTTGGACTGTTGTACTTCGCTTATTTAATTGGAAATTGTTCTGTTGCAAATATATATTACTTTGACTGTGATTTTATTAGCACTAGGCTATTAGGCCTACAGTTGCAGGACTTGAACCAAAGAGTTTTCTCAGCAACTGTGGTGAACTCATATGCAAGTCTGTCAGATGGTGGGGCGATAAGCCTCACATATTTATCTTGGACCTAAATGTTTTTGTTACTTGCTTTGCTGCTGCTACAGGATTTAGGGTTGTGTAATATCGGTACCTCTAAATACTACAGGACCGCTTGGATCGCATGGAGCGCTTAAATCGCTTGGATCGCTTACTATACTTCGTAATTACAAAAGTCAAGATATTAATGTTAGGGTTGGGGTTAAAGTTAGTTCTGGGGTTGAGATTAGTGTTTGAAACAGGGTTAGAATTACTTTCCATAGCAATCTAAGCGATCCAAGCGCTCCAAGCGGTCCTGTAGTATTTAGAGGCACCCGTGTAATATGGCCTAGAGAAGTCGAAACCACACTGAAAATAAGAAAAAATGTTTAGATTCCCAAAAGAAAAAGGAAAGCGAGTTTTGTGGAAAGCAAAATTAAACAGAAAAAATTGGGAAGTTACAGACAATTCTCGTTTATGTGAAATTAGTATTTTGTTATACATTTTAGTATAGCTTAAGTATTCAAACTGTAAGCATTTTGAATCATAGGAGAGAAATTGTACTCCGAATACCATGCTAAGAATTCACTAGGTTGTTGGTAAAACAGGACAGGACACAACAGAACAGGACAATGGGATAGTACTGGACAGGACACAACAGGACATATCAATGACATTTAGACTTTTTAGTGTAGGCCTAAACATTGCTAAAAAATTAAAATGAAACAAAGTACATACACATTTCTTACAGGACCATTTTCACTGCATTCAGTTCGATATGGGGAAAAAAATTAAAGAAGACAAAAATACAGAGTCCTCGGAAATCACCTAAAAAAAGAATAAATTTACTTGCTGCATAACAGAAAAGAGAACAACTGCTTGTTCAGGAGCATTCTTACTGCCAACTTTCATCATCTGCAGTTATAGAGACGAGTGAAGCCGAAGAAGAAACTATTGAAAGTTGGGATCCCATTTGTTACAGTTATTTATTCCAATAAAACTTTTAATAATTTCATCATTTAAATAATTTGTTGTTACATAAAAGTTTGCTAAGTTACTTTTAAAGTTAATTTTGATTCAGTATTCTAGATACAATGGCATCTTTACCTACTCACCTCTAGGCTCACACAGGATTGCCTTGAAAATGTATTCAGTTCTGTTCGCTTGAAAAATCCCACCTCATCTCCTCTTGAATTTAAATGTGCATTGAAAATGATAAGCGCTGCCCAATTTCTGCATACTTTTTCCGGGGGAAACTATCAAAAAGATGACGCTAAACACTTGGCAGAATTTTTACAACAGCCAGCACAACTGGCACCAGCATCTGATGATATACCGTTACCTGAAGTTGACATGCAACTATCTTTGGAACCATGCAACTTTGACAAGAGTGATCTCAATAGTTTCTACTATTTGGCTGGGTAGTGTTTCTAGAATAAAAAAAACATCAAATAACATGCGACCAATGTATGGAGGAAGTTCTTACCTCTCAACTATCGAGTGTGCAACTGTTGCATGATGATTCTATACAGCTCACAAAATTAAAAGATTACACTGGAAAATCTCAAGTCTCAGACAAAGTTTTCAGCATGATTAAAATATCAGAATCAACCATAAGACTAATTGGGGAAGCTAAATTAAAAGCAATGAAAAATGTTAGAAAATTTATTTTAAAACAAGTGTCGGCACCCACCGAATCTTTCCAATTTCTTGCTTGCCACAGTTTTAAGATAAAAATCTTAAAGAGATTCGTCCATGTTTGCTTACAAATTATTTGCAAACAAATGAGAGAAAAACAAAAAAAAGAATTTAAAGCTAGCAGAGAAGAATTGGGCAGCAAAACCATGGCTAAGAAAAAAAGCTTGTGCAGTCATTGCAGTAGGGCGACTTATTAAATTACATAATATTGTGATTTGTGAAATGGATATCTCTAGTTGGCCTATTTGGTGTTTTTTTCCATGCTTCTAGTGTTTGATAATCAATGGCTCCTGACTGATATAGTCTGTAAATAAATTTCAATTTTAACAGTAATTTCTGGAGTATTCAATTCAATTTACAGTAAGGGCGGTATAGTACGCTATACTTACAGGATACCGGTATATAGCTTAAATAAAATAGAAATAGTTAAGGAAGGTTTAGGTTCAAAGTTTGCTAAATGCCTGGCGCCACTAAATCTGCTATTGACACAAACAAAAGTCAATTTGCCGCATTGGTACAACATGTCAAAATGAGGTAAAATAGCCCTAAATCCCTTAAATGTAACAAAACTGAACTAATTATAGTCTACTAGGTAAATAAACTTCCTTTCACGAAAGTATCTAGATAAACTAAGCTTTGGTGTTCAAATTGTTGCATTAATTCAATGATTTCGCCTATGCTTGACACAATAATTTCACCCGATTCGTTACGGATTAGCCCATAGTATGGGACATGGTTTGGTATGATTAGCGCATAGTATGCAGCCATGGTCGTATTTTCATACCACATGGTACGGCGATTAAGCATATTATGGTTAATCGCCATATTTTGTAAAATCATCGCAATGGTTACGCATGACTTATTTTCAGATTAAACAGTGTGTGGTAGCGTACGTTGGTGTAGCCTAAAAAGCTTCGGAGGATTAGTTAGAATTCCATTTTAGTATGTTCAATAGGGCAGTTACCGTTATTTTAGTGTGGTACATATTAAACTACCAAAACTACAGGTATTAGTAAAATGTTAAGCGACCCGTTAAGGTTGCCGGCTAATACTGTGGCCGAAGATGTCTGTGACAACATCGTGGAAGTCGTTTGCTGCTACTAGGTAAGATTGTGTACTGACATTATAGCATCACTAGGCTAGTTTTGTGTAGACACTAACTGAGTGTTGTACGGCAATATTGGGTGAGGTTGTACGGCAATATTGGGTGAGGTAGTACGGCAATAGCCTACTGTGTGTTGGGTAAGGTGTGTCAATACTGGGTAAGGTTGTACGGCAACACTAGGTAATGTTATGTGGCAATACTGAGTGAGGTTGTATCCCAATCTGTCTGATGTTTCCGGCAATACTGGGAAAGATTGTGTGCCAATAGTGGGTAAGGTTGTACGGCAACACTAGGTAATGTTATGTGGCAATACTGAGTGAGGTTGTATCCCAATCTGTCTGATGTCTTCGGAAATACCGGGAAAGATTGTGTGCCAATAGTGGGTAAGCGGCAATACTGGGTGTTGTTGCACCATACGGCAATAGTGGGTAAAGTTGTGCGGCAATACTGGGTGAGGTTGTCCGGCAATACTGGGTGAGTTTGTATGGCTATACTGGGTGATGTTGCACCATACGGCAATAGTGGGTAAAGTTGTGCTGCAATACTGGGTGAGGTTGTCCGGCAATACTGGGTGAGTTTGTATGGCTATACTGGGTGAGGTTGCATGTCAATACCGGATGAGGTTGTGTGTCGATACTTGGTGTGGTTGACTGGTTGTACAGCAATACTGGTGAGGTTGTAGGCAATACTGGGAGAGGTTGTATGGCAATACTGGGTGAGGTTGTACGGCAATACTAGGTGAGGTTGTGCGCTAATACTGGGCGATGTTGTACCGCAATACTGGGTGAGTTTGTGTGGCAATACTGGGTAAGCTTGTATGGCAATACTGGGTGAGGTTGTACGGCAATACTGGGTGAGGTTGTACGGCAAACCTGGGTAAGCTTGTACGGCAATACTGGGTGATGTTGTATGGCAATACTGGGTGAGGTTGTACTGCAATACTGGGTGAGGTGTGAGGTTGTGCGGCAATACTGGGTGAGGTTGTACGGCAATACTGGGTGAGGTTGGACGGCAATACTGGGTGAGACTGTACAGCAATACTGGGTGAGACTGTACAACAATACTGGGTGAGGCTGTACGGCAATACTGGGTGAGGTTGTACGGCAATACTGGGCAATATTGTACGGCAATACTGGGTAAGGTGTGAGGTTGTGCGGTAATACTGTGTGAGGTTGTATGACAATACTGGGTAAGCTTGTAAGGCAATACTGGGCAAGCTTGTAACTTGTAAGGCAATACTGGGCGATGTTGTATGGCAATACTGGGTGAGGCTGTACAGCAATGCTAGGTGAGGTTGTACGGCAATACTGGGTAAGGTTGTACGGCAACACTGGGTGAGACTGTACAGCAATACTGGGTGAGGTTGTACGGCAATACTGGGTGAGGTTGTACGTCAATACTGGGTTAGGTTGTACTTCAGGACTGGGTAAGGCTGTGCGCAAATACTGGGTGAGGTTGTACATTAATACTGGGTGATTTTGAGGTTGTGCGCAAATACTGGGTGATGTTGTATGGCAATACTGGGTGCGGTTATACGGTAATACTGTGTGACGTTGTGTTTCATTACTAGGTAAGGTTGTACGGCAATACTAGGTAAGGTTGTACATCAATACTGGGTGAGGTTGTACGACTATACTGGGTAATGTTGCACGGCAATCGTGGGGAAGGTTGTACCACAATACTGGGTAATGTTGCACGGCAATCGTGGGGAAGGTTGTACGGCAATACTGGGTGAGGTTGTACGGCAATACTGGGAAATATTGTACGGCAATACTGGGTGAGACTGTACAGCAATACTGGGTGAGGTTGCGCGGCAATCGAGGGGAACGTTGTACGGCAATACTGGGTGAGGTTGTACGGCAATACTAGGTGAGGTTGTACGGCAATACTGGGTGAGGTTGTACGGCAATACTGGGTGAGGTTGTACAGCAATACTGGGTGAGGTTGTCTGGCAATACTGGGCGATGTTGTAAGGCAATACTGGGTGATGTTGTACGGCAATACTGGGTGAGGTTGTACAGCAATACTGGGTGAGTTTGTACGGCCATACTGGGTGAGGTTGTACGGCAATACTGGGTGAGGTTGTATGGCAATACTGGGTGAGGTTGT
>AACT01000040.1:0-12412 GCA_000149265.1 Ciona savignyi | reverse complement strand
ACAGCCAGTAAATAAACTTACTCTTTGTGCATGGTGGTTTTATGGGAGGTAACCTGCAGGGTACGCACAGATTACAAGATGCTCTGCACACTGCACGAATCGAAGGACAGCGACCGATACTGGCTAAATATTGACATTCGTATTCCGCACTGTCCAAACAATTTACTGAAAATAAAATCGGCTTTGTTAATTACAAGTTTGTGGGGTCAAATACAAATACGCCTTAGTAACATTTGCGGCATGCGGTGTTAAAATATTGCTCTTAACTAAAGTATAATTACAATTATAGTATATATCATTTTCAAGTAAATATTCCATGGCCTTAATTTTAAATGTCCAGAAACACTTAACAATACTTGCTGTTATCTGTGGCGCATCTAAGTAAAAAGTTGTAGTAATCGGGTGTAACTGAAGACAACATTTGCTGCAAAAGTTACCATCACATGTTGATATAGGGGCGGTGGAACCATCGGCTTGCTCAGTTTCATCGCCGCATCGAATACACACTCGACAAGTCTGCGGACACCAAGCTTTCCACAGGTTCGAGTTGCAATGTAGTAGAGCGGCGGCACAAACTTGTGACGTGTCCTTACAGTCGGGTCCTAAGTAAGGTTGATTTTCATGACATAAATTTGGCAAACTGGCAATTAAACGATTATTAGGAAAGGATAGGATATTCATGTTTTCCCCGTGAATGGAAAAACCAAGGTGGTTAGCCCACGTACATTGTCAGATCACCTAACTCCCATATTCGGGTTCCAGAGCTATTGCAGTGTGTAGCCTATGATAGACACGTTTCTAATAAGATAAACCCCATTAATTTGCGGGGTTCAGGTAATGTCCGTTAAGTGCCTTGCACAAGGACACAATCGACTAGCTAGCGACCAGTTCAGAATCCGCAACCTTTCGGTTGAAAGGCTTCGCACTAAACCAACAAACAATTTATTCTTAGTGTTCTACGTTTATTCTTTCAGTTTTAACTCTGGTCAACAAGTTGTGTTTATCCAAATAGATTCAAATCCGATACCTAACTTTAACGCGCACGGAGGCTCGTTTTTTGCGTTTTATTTTATACACTTTAACAACACCGATTTATACTTTGCTATTCGTTTACTTTTCTTTCGTTGCACCTTCAACTGATTTTTATTTACATCGCTATTTTATACCCACGCTTTTATTATATCTCGGGGTAATCACGTAATGAACGCTCGGTGATGTGCTAATTTACGTGCTTCTAATGCAGTGATTCCCAACCGCGGCTCGCAGCTAGCCTTTTTGTGGCTCTCATTGACCTTTGAAAATCCCCTAAAAATATTAGAAAAATCTAATTCTAATAATAAAAAAAAATTGTTTTCTAAAATTACCCTTGCTTAGTTTGAAGGCTGGGAAGAGTTTTTACTTCATAGTTAAAAGTAGAGGCAAAGAAAGTAGTGAAAAGGCTGCTATTGTTACGTCACTGTTTTCTTCAAGCAGTGTGTTTTCATGTTTTCATGAGTGTTTTCATGCGGCTCCATGCGTATTCTAAAATTTGAAATTTGGCCCCGACACTAAAAAAGGTTGGGAACCACTGTTCTAATGTCTACCAATAAGCTCAGCTAAAAGGCGGTTCTCTTTTGGCTTTCTCAACTGTTAAGACTTGTTTTTATAACCAAAATTTTAAACCAGTTTTATTTGTGTAAATGGTGGTTATTTTATTAAAGATAAAACGTCTCAAGCCCAAGTTGAACTATTGGCTTTAACGGTTTAAACACCGTTCTGAAGTACTTTTTCTGTAACATTAAATACGATGGATATATTGCTACAGTTTCAAGCCAGTAAGTAAGCCACCGGATTAAGGCAACGTCGACTCATGATCGACTCGTCTACCCAGGTTATCAAATAGCTACAGAAACTATATTCGAATCTATCAGCGCTCATCTATAAAAGCTTTTTTCGAATCTATTAGATAGGATATTTATATTTATCCCGGCAATGGGTAAAACCATAAGGGGGTTAACAAACGAGAAACCTTCAGACCTCGCACCCATCGTCGGGTTACCGAAGCTATTACAGTGTGTTGTATTTATATTTTACATGTTTCTTTTCAATGTAGTAGAACTTACTAATCCGCGGCAATGTTTTTTAAATGCCTTGCCCAAGAACACAATCTACTAGCAAGCGAACAATTTTGAATCTGCTATCTTTTGGTTAAAGCGCGATGCATACACAAGACTAACTAGAGAGTGTCAACCACGTGTTTAACCACCACTATTTGTAAACCACATGTTGTAGGCCATATACTCATGCTACAGGGTCCCTAACCACAATTTGTATTTCATACACTGAGTATATGTAGTTTGTTTCTGCAAGCATAAACGCATGGGTCCCAGAGTTATCAAGCCAAACTTTTTTTCCATGTCTAGTTAAAAAAGAATAAACGTCTTATATTTACGAACATTTTCACCACAAATATTTTAAGTTAAACCTTCTTTTTAAGCGCTGAAGTGAAATGAAGCTAAATTGCCAAAACAGCCCGATTTAGTTTTTTATGTGTCAGGGAATTCCCCTAGGTTTAGTAGATAAGTTTCTGTTTTTACATATGTGGGTCATGTTATGTAACAATTCTTAAAGTTTTAATCTGATTTGTCGACTGCTTGTCTTATTTGTCAGTGCGATATGGCATGCCTGTCACAATCATAATTCAGGAACATATCGTCGTTTTTAACGTAATTACCCTAAGTAAATGTTTTCTTTCCTTTAATTGGCACAAAGTGTCTAATAGTCCAACATTTCGCCAAATCTGATCAAAATTAAAGCAGCCGTTCCAGCGCTATATGCCCCAAAAAGCTAATTTATTGAAAAAATAACCGATTTGGATTTTAACGTCTCCGGGGAATTCCCCTAGAATTATCACCCACAATTTTGCTCCTGCGTATCTAGACCATGTTCTCTTACAAATGTCAAATTTTCATTACGATTCCATTATTCCTTTTGGCAGATGTCGGGGCGACATGGCATGCTTGTCACAATCATGATTTGAGAACAAAATCTTATTTTTAGGGTATTTCCCTAAGTACTTTTTTTATTTCTTTTAAGTGTTAAATCAGTGACTAATGCACTTACATTCTACCAAATCTTATTCAAATTAGAGCAGCTGTTTAAGCGCTATGCCACAAAAAGCTAATTTTTTTTTAAAAAATACCGTTTTGGTTTTTAACCTCCCAGGGGAATTCCCCTTGATTTATCACTCAACATTTGGATTTTGCATATCTAGACCACGTTGTCTAACAAATGGCTAAGTTTCATTACGATTTCTTTATTCCTTTTGGTAGATGTCGGGGCGCCATGCCATGCCTGTCACAATCATGATTTGAGAACAAAATCTTATTTTTAGGGTATTTCCCTAGGTAAATTTTTTATTTTTTCCAAGTGTTAAATCAGTGTCTAATGCATTTACATTCTACCAAATCTTATTCAAATTGGAGCAGCTGTTTAAGCGCTATGCCACAAAAAGCTAATTTTTTTATAAAAATACCGTTTTGGTTTTTAACCTCCCAGGGGAATTTCCCTTGATTTATCACCCAAAATTTTGGTTTCTGCATATCTAGACCATGTTGTCTAACAAATGGCTAAGTTTCATTACGATTTCTTTATTCCTTTTGGTAGATGTCGGGGCGACATACCATGCCTGTCACAATCATGATTTGAGAACAAAATCTTATTTTTAGGGTATTTCCCTAGGTAAATTTTTTATTTTTTCCAAGTGTTAAATCAGTGTCTAATGCATTTACATTCTACCAAATCTTATTCAAATTGGAGCAGCTGTTTAAGCGCTATGCCACAAAAAGCTAATTTTTTTATAAAAAATACCGTTTTGGTTTTTAACCTCCCAGGGGAATTTCCCTTGATTTATCACCCAAAATTTTGGTTTCTGCCTATCTAGACCATGTTGTCTAACAAATGGCTAAGTTTCATTACGATTCCATTATTCCTTCTGGTAGATGTCGGGGCGCCATGCCATGCCTGTCACAATCATGATTTGAGAACAAAATCTTATTTTTAGGGTATTTTCCTAGGTAAATTTTTTATTTTTTCCAAGTGTTAAATCAGTGTCTAATGCACTTACATTTTACCAAATCTTGATTTAAAGCTTGGATGCATGCTGTTTAAGCGCTATGCCACAAAAAGCTATTTTTTTATAAAAAATACCGTTTTGGTTTTTAACCACCCAGGGGAATTCCCCTTGATTTATCACCCAAAATTTTGGTTTCTGCATATCTAGACCATGTTGTCTAACAAATGGCTAAGTTTCATTACGATTCCATTATTCCTTCTGGTAGATGTCGGGGCGCCATGCCATGCCTGTCAAACCTTTGACGAAGAAAAAAAAAAAGAAAAAAAAAACGGACAAAAACAATATGTGTCCCAATTTTTCAATTGGGACCCATAATTAGTCGGACTTTAGCAAAGTTAAACTTACTGCATTCAGTTTGAAGTCTATTAAGTATGAATTGAGTTATTCCATTAACACCTGCCACCTGCTTCACGACTTGCAGCAACAACACTAGTAGCATGTACTTCATTTGGCCGGTATTACGATCCCTTGTCCATCCAAGCATCTGTATGTGACAGGCTTATATAGAATACACCTTTCTTTAATTGGCATCGAAAACGTTATCTAAATATCCTAAACAATGCTAATTTTAGCATAGATGTTTTTACAACTTAACGTAATTAACGCAGGTACAACACACAAAAAACATGTAACATTATAATATTCGGCTGTTTTAAGTACAAGCTAATGTTTTAACTATTTTATTTACAAAAACATGAATTTAGGTTAACATTGCCAATATAAAATGTCGTAAACAAAATTATAAAAGTGCAATGTACTGTTCAGTGTTAGATATATTCGCAGGGAGTAATTATGAAGCAATTTTAAGAAATCTCCTTTTAATCGTTTAAAGTGTATTTGATCTTGCGGCCACGAATGTAATTAAATTCACAATTATTCGTGTAGGAGTGGACAAGTGTCGTGTTGGATCTTGTCAATTGAGTCGAAGAAAACACGTGTTTTTGGAACATTTCCAAATAATCAAATTATACAAATTTAACTGGAAACTAGAATGTACTATAAGCCGTGTTATCCAGTTCTTAGTAAATGGCGTTGTTTGATCAATGGACAGGGTAAAACTTAAATGTTGCATAACAGTGGACAGAGTAAAATGCTGAATTCTTTAAATATGGGTGCGATAGACCTTTAAAATTTAACTCTTTAAAATTAAATGTGCGGTTTGGATATTTTTTATTTCCGTAAATTCGTAAATGCAGGGGACATTATTACACGGGCAATCTTCCGCTTACGCTTCACATCGTATAGTTATCAGGGCTATTACAGTGTGTTATCACTGTTATGTGTCATGAAGACATTTCTTCAATTTATTATTGGTATATTGATCTCAAGGAGCGAATATTTAAAAAGGGGGTCCATTTATTAATGATATTTCGATAATTTTTCACATTTTAGTAAATGCCATAACTGTCGATAAAATGTCGTCTTAACCCATTAGATAAATTGATTCTGCTACATATTTAAAACACGTCTCGCGTTTTCTCATTTGCGGTCGTAAACATGAATATCATATCCTGTCCATAAATTTCGGAAATTGGTTTTCCGGATATGGAAAACACGTTTTGTATTCTATACATCAGGGCAACCTTGGTAGGACGTCCAGTTGAAAGAACTTATAAATGTGTATCGGTCGACTTGGAATCACCCTGCAGGTGGCCGAATGGTTAACGCGACCAATATGAATTAACCAATTAGAAGAGGATAGGATATTCATCTTTATCCCCATGAATGGGAAAACCAAGGGGGTTATCACACGGGCAATCAACAGATCACCTCGCGCCCATTGTCGGGTTACCGGAGCTATTGCAGTGTGTTGTATATGATATACACGTTCCTTCAATTTGGTGGAACCCATTAATCCTCTGGGTTTAGGCAATGTCCGTAAAGTGCCTTGCCCAAGGACACAACCGACTAGCCAGCTACCAGTTTCGCACCTTCAACCTTTCGATTGAAAGGCGACGCACTTAACCGCTAGACCAGGGGTTCTTAAACTGGGGGGCGCGCCCCCCTTGGGGGGCGTGAAAGCTTCTCAAGGGGGGCGCGAGCATGAAAGTAACATATTGATGAAAAACAGCACTAAATTACAGTCAAACCTCGTATTTCTCGTTAACACTAATCCAATAGATTAATTTGTGACCTAGTGTTAAAAACAATTTTGTCTAGGCTATAATTCGTTACTGTTTCAATTTTCGCTGTCTTATTTATATCGACACATCGTTATATGCAGGGTAATGGCAAATAAATTATTGTTCTACTTTTCGTAAATTTAATTTTTGAGTAGATGAGGCGTGAGCATGAATCACAAATCTCACGGGGGGCGCGACTGAAAAGTTTAAGAACCACTGCGCTAGACCAACCGGCCGGAATTGTATATGTAATAATTCAGAGAAGTACAACACCACACATAGTGTAAACCGCATTATGCACATTGGACATGTGGCGTGGTATTCTTACAATATACAACAATGTTTTTACACCCATGTGAAACAACAGGTCTTTTTCGTTAAAACGTGTCTATTCACTGACGTATTAAAACTACTTTAGTTTTGCCCTATGAGACCAGATCATAAGAAAAAAACCTAACCCGGTAAAAACGTTAAGATGGCCACATTGTGCTTTTTCATGACAAACCGATTCAAACACGAGTGTCTCCTCGGTGCAGAATTTGATCTTTTAATCTCAACACTTACGAAATCTGTTTATTCATACCCAGATATTACGGAGCAAGTTCAAAACAAACATAATACAAGATCGAAATAACGTTAAACAGCGGAACCACAATTGTAAATAAAAAAGTTTATTATTATACTATTATTATTTAAAAATAAATATATTATTACTTAAAACTTATACTGTATATTCGTTAGAACTTATTATTTAATATTATCTCCTGTAATTGCAAAACTTAGTTGAGATAAATTATTATCTAATCCGCTTATATCGTTAAAATCTAAACTATCGGAGCCGAAAACTGGCGCGAAATGTCGAAGAAACTGAGAAAGAGTGTTTTCCACAGTTACATCACGTGACAGCTCACGTGACAATGACGTGACGCCACGGCCATGGATGCCACAAGGTACAATTCGGTCGAACCACTTGAGGTCAGTGTTGCAATTCAAAGCCAGTCCGTGGGAGGTTATACCACGCTGTGTGTTGATTCCTGCGTTAAATAGCTGTTGATTGGACGCTTTAAAGTGAAATGCAGCACAATTAGAACGTGTGAATCATACACAACACACTGCAATAGCTCTTTGCCCCTGTGTTAACCCCCTTGATTTTGCCATTCACGGGGATAAACATGAATGTCCTACCCACTAATGCTGTCAAGGGTATAAATTATACGATGATCAATTCAAGGGTATAAAGCAGTGGTTCCCAACCTTTTTTAGTGTCTGGACCAAATTTCAAATTTTAGAATACATATGGAGCCGCATGAAAACACTCATGAAAACACACTGCTTTATGAAAACAGTGACGTAACAATAGCAGCCTTTTCACTACTTTCTTTGCCTCTAATCTTAACTATGAAGTTAAAACTTATTTCCCAGCCTTCAAACTAAGCAAGGGGTAAGTTTACAACACTAATTTTATTTTTTTTATTATTAGAATCAGATTCTAATATTTTTTAGGGGATTTTCAAAGGTCAATGAGAGCCGCAGGCAGGCTAGCAGGGAGCCGCGGTTGGGAATCACTGGTATAAATTATACATTAATTGTTTACAAACCCTATGGATGATCTTCAGATAACATAAACTTGCCCAAGAACACAACCAACTATTTAGTGGATGCCAAAAAACAAAAAATATACCCAAAACCTTTCCCCTGAAGGCAGACACTTGCTGGATAAAGACAGTTTGCTTTACCAACTGTATCCACATGTTTAACCTTTTAAGGTGTGTTACATCAAAAGTTGTAAAGTTGTTTATGAGCGGTGCCAGTTGATAATCGTAACGGATGTTAACTCACATGCGGAATTAAATCTAAGTATGCCTGCACATCAAACATGACAATACATGGTGTGTAGTAGGGTAGGAAACAGGACTGATAAAACTCTAATAGTACACCATAGAGCAGTGGTTCTTAAACTTTTTCAGTCGCGCCCCCTTGAGATTTGTGAATCATGCTCAAGAACCACTGCCATAGAGCAACCAAATACCTGGACTGTAGTTTAAGGGAGTCCAATTTAAAAAGTCCACGAGACTGATTCTTAACTTAACTGGTTGGCGCTATTACTAGTCTAGGTTAAATAACCTTGTGCTTAACTTGAGTTTCCGAAGCTCTGATGATGTTATATTTTTAGTAAAACCCATTAATCAAATGTGGAAGGCTAATGTATGCCAAGTGCACTAGCCAAGCACGTAAATGTGTAGCCGAAGCCATTCAACAACCTGAAAGTCGAGGCACGAACATGAAGCTATTCTGTCAGAGATAATACTACAATATAAAAACCCACACATAATATCCTAATGCATTCTCACCCATAGCGCATATTTTATCGTTTGCAATCCACACTCCAGTGTGTGGTGATCTCTCCCCATGCAGTTTGTATCTGTGAAGGAAATACATAACCCTGTGGTAGCACACATCACTTATAGGATAGGATAGGATATTCATCTTTATCCCAGTGAATGGGAAAACCAAGGGGGTTAACACACGGGCAATCGTCAGATCACCTCGCGCCCATTGCCGAGATACCAAAGCTATTGCAGTGTGTTGTATATGATAGACACGTTCCTTTAATTTGGTAGAACCAATTAATCCGCTGGGTTCAGGTAATGTCCGTTAAAAGCCTTGCCCAAGGACACAACCGACTAGTTAGTGACCAGTTTTCGATTGAAAGGCGACGCACTTAACCGTTAGAGCAACGGGCCGGACGTCATTATAATTATCATTATAATCTGTAATGCACAATTGTGTTAGGTGAAATAATTTGTTGTAATCGTTCAACCAAGATGCCAAAGTTAATAAACCAAGGATTAACCATTTTCTATAACTCACTTAGTTACAGCACCATCTCTAAACCAATAGGTGTTTGATCGAAAACAGTCACTTGGAAATAAAACAGCAGAAACATCTCCAATATATAGTAAGTAACATCATCCCTGGTAACTCCTGATAAGTATGACGTAATCTGATAATATCCATGTGATCATACCAAGAGCTGCGTTAACTCATAAATATCCTATCCTATCAATAAAACTAAAAAGTCACATTTTATCTTACATTACCGACTGGTGGTAAAAACATTTAATTTAAAGATATCGACCGTAAATTACCTTTCACATAAATTAATGATGGTTTCTTCAAGTTGATAAACATATTCTCTCACACCTAGTTTCATAGCACCAAGGTTGAATATTGGGTAAACCACTAACTGACCAGGTCCATGAAATGTTATCAGGCCTGTGGAAAGTAAACAGTATCACACAACTAGTATAGCTAAATAGCTTGCTCAGTAAGATTTTCCTGAAAGGTTGCTGATTTAAATTATGCTGTGTTGACTCCTTGGCCAAAGAAATGAGCAAGTGTCCATTTAATCTAGTGGATTAATAGGTTAAACTATAAAGCAACTCCTCAATTCTATACAACAAACTGCAATAGCTTTTGTAACCTGACAATGGGCGCAAGGTAATCTGATGATTGCCCATATGTTAATGCCTTTTGTGTTTTCCATTGACGGGGATAAAACAAGAACACTTTATTCTGTATTGGCAGAAGTTCTACTAAATAAAGCAAGGAGTATTTTGATAGTTTAGTCCAATTAATGGGTTAAATGTATATCCCATTATAACTGTGCAGTGTAACAGTGCCAAAACACACATCTTTATTTAAATATCATACCGGTAACAAAACTAATTTGTCGTGTGTTACAAACAATGAGGAAAACTTTATTCCAGGAATACAACTGAATGCTAGTGGATTTTAATCACTCCACCTTCCTACTGACTGATTATTACCACAAAGTGGTCACATTATCACCTCCACGATTTGTTCTTACAAAGTCAGCACCGATAGCCAATAAGTTCGATTCCTCTTGCTCGGTGTACACGCTTGATCTTAAACCTGTAATTTAATCAATTAATCCATTTTATGAGAAAATGCAGCATGCAGAACGACAGACACTGCCAAAAATAAAGAAAATAAATCGTTACAACAGTTATTGTTTGTTATTGTAGCACATTTACTTTCAAAGAGAGAAAAAACTTGAAGTTAAAACATTAGAATGAAACATTCCCACACAAAATATTGTTACAAAAACAATATTGTTACAAAGTGTTCTAGATTGAAAAGTTATAAAGGTCTTACCAACAGTATAGACTGGGTCATGTTGTAACATCAGCAGAATGGGAAAAGGATTCGGACTCTCATGCTGCCATTTCACCAGACATTGCTGTAACTTTAGTGCCTGTACAAAGATAGAGATTAGCATTAAATTAATTTTCTTACCACCCTTCAGCAATAAATAGTTACCTAATATCATAATACTAGTATAAAAGATCTTTGTGTTAATTTTATAAAAAGTACAAACTAAAAATGGATCTTTTAATGTTTGTAATTACACTTTCAAGGATTAACCCACAGTCAGAAAAATAGAGAAATAGAGTGGGAAAAATATGATGAAAAATTAAATACATGTTTTTCTTACAATGGTGAGTTCCCGTAATGTGCTTTATCTATGGACAAAATCGATTGGAATGGCTGGAACAAACCCCTACTGGAAAGTTCGTATGATGCGCCGGATATATCTGGCGTGGCGCACAGGCTACTTTTTCGGTAATTGGCGCAGAAAACTCCAAAAATCATGCTGGCATGGCGTGATTACACTTCCTTTCATTTATGTCAGTATTTTTGACACTTTAAGCTTTAAATTTCAAAGTTTTAATTAAAAATTATGCAACTTTGTTTGTGGTGGCGCAAATTAGTATTACTGGCGTGGCGCAAAATTTAGGTTAAAAAATGTTGGCGCAAAAATCCGGCGCACAGAAAACGAACTTTCCAATAGGGGAACAAACATGGCCCAACTACAACCCATGGGCCATGTTTGGCTGGAAACAAACATGGTCCAACTACAACCCATTCCATTGAAATTTTGCAATATGAAATAGAAATGCCACAGCTTAATTATGGTGGCACAGCTATATTTGTACGTCTTGATTTAACAGTCCCGTATGGAAAGTTCACCAATTTTCTCCGAGATCTCGAGTGTGCATGCGCCAAATATTTAAGTGTGCATTGTGCAAACGTCCAAGTGTGCACACAATCTCCTTTTTATTACTGTTTTACCAAAATCTTAAACAAAGATATTATTTTACAGGTTTGTTGTGATATTACCCAAGTGTGCAAAGACGCAGGGAAAAAATTCGAGTGTGCAGCTGCCGTACTTTCCATACTGGTTAACAGTACTTTCTAGTTTTAACCAGTAGGGTACCGTTATTCTTTGTTTCATGTTTTTTAATAAAAGTTACCACCTATATATGTGAGTGACGGCTTGACCACTTGTCCCTTTAGTCTCAGAATGATATAATTGTGGCCCTGATTCAAAAAGTCTGCCCACCTGGATAACCCGTTATTTAAGGAGCCTACACCAATACTGACTGCTTGTTCAACTTACATTAGCATACCTTATCCGTCCCAAGTAGAAACAACGGAACATTCCCGATCAAATAATCTGGTAGTATTAGAGCGAACTGCACAGAATTTTGCTGTTGATCAATAACAATTGAATATGTCGGTTAGGTTCCTTGAAAACCTGTTGATAATGTATCAAGTGTTGCCCGGTTTTCTTAATTTATTGGAAGACGTAAATTTCGACGTAAAAAATTTGCTATTAAATTAATAAATCCTTTTAAATTATATAATCACCTTTTCCCATAATTTGGGGATTAATATTGTAAAATCATTCTGTCGCGTTCTATTTCGATTAAAAGAATTATAACAATATGGGCAACACCAATAAAATGTCTTAGGTCATAATGAATCAGCATGACTTGCAGTTTTGTAAGTAAAAACAGAAATAAGGTTTCTTATGTTTCAGCATAGAATACTAACAATATTTTCAATCATAGTTTTTTTAATTAAAATGGCGTCAAATTTTAGCGGGGCTTTGCAATTGACTGATTTAAATGATTTTATTGGCCCTTCTCAAGAATGCATTAAGCCTGTAGAAGTCAAAACACCAGTTCCGAAAAAAGGTTTAAGTAAAATCAAAGTTTCAAACGATGGAAGCTACATGGAGGTCGACAACAAATCAGGAAAGGCAACTAAATTACAAAAAGCTCAAGTAATTTAATTCTGAATATGC
>CH000003.1:287567-333353 GCA_000149265.1 Ciona savignyi | reverse complement strand
ATTAATACCTGGAATCTTAGGGTCCCAAGCATTAAATTTGCATATCTGAAACTTTTACATATTGACTATAAGTGTAGCATACACTAAAGGGTTTCATAAGTACAATTATTACCCCAAAATTATTTTTAAAACAATAAATTGTAAAGCTCTGTAACTAATTTTATTACAGATTTTTTTTTTTGAAATAAAGTGTCTTTTTTTATGAATGATTTATTTGAGGAAGTATTGCCAGCAAACAGTGGTGTGTGTGATGTCATAATACTATTGATCAAAGTTCAAATAAAGATAAAGTATGTTTACATTAGTTCAATGTCATTGTTTTTATCTTTAATCAAACAGTGTCACTATTTGAATATGAGAGCCTATTGGCTCTTCAGATTGCATCACAGGCTTAATATTATTAAGGATAATATATCCAAACTCTACCATGGTCATATCCATGAGTAAAGATGGTCAAGTAAAGATGGTCAATAGACAAGACATTTTATCGGTAAGGTGTGTTAAGTTTATATCTTTTCTGTGCAGTTAAACTTTTCTACATCTGGGAAAAAACATTCTTTATCTAACAATATTTAATTATTCTGCCCTATGGGTGTAGATGTCCAATAATAAGGTAGGAAGGATATGGCACCATGGTGAATGAATAGAAAATACACATACTTGCCCGTTCTATTTCTTATAAGGTAAACTGTGTCCAAGTACTTTAAGGTAATACCACCAAAGTCCCTGAATCATGAAAGTTTATATATAGACATAATGCTAATGGTAAAAATTTCACAACACTTCACATTTTTCCTAGAACAATAAATGCAGAAAGTATAAAAATTCATTCATGAAATAATCTTCCAAGTAATAACGAACGCACCTCTGAAGTTTCGTCTTCATCAGTTTGCGACATTTCCATTTCTATTAACAATTTCAAAATAACCCAACTATCAAATCTATTAAATAAAGGTTGATGGTTTAATTTATTTTGTAAGACTGATGCTGTAGATCAATCAGTGGTAAACCACATTATAACACGCTCAATAAAAAAATATTGTATAGTCATAAGAGAGAAACTCTGTTAGGATATTGAATAGAGTATTCCTGTTTTATTCCTATAAATGGGCAAAAACAATGAGGGTTCAAATGCGGAAATTGTCGGATTACTTTGCGCCACTATCGGGTTACTGGTTCTGTTGCAGTGTGTTGTGAATAAGTTGGACTTTCAGTGGAACCCATTAATCCACTAGTCCAGGGAATGTCCGTTAAATGCTTTACCGAGTACACAACTGTACTAGCTAGCGACCAGTTTCAAACCAACTCTTTATCTAAAAGCAACTCACTAATATACCAAGCTATTCAGCCAGACTAGTTTTTAAAAAGTCCACCCATAAAACACTAGTTGGTAACTCTTAACTCATACCAAATATGCTTCTATATACGGAGATATTAAAACAACACACTGATTCCAAGCTTTATCCAGGTTTGGCATTGTAATGGTACTACGACAATTATATGGCCACAGCCGAGCCAGATTTTATTGGATATATTTATACAAGAATTCGTGCTTTACAGTGATTAAGTTTAAATATTTCATAAAGCCTTTGAATTTGACCATCAGTGCACAAGATTTCTATTACTTGGTTAAACTTCTTATATGATGGGAAAAGCACTTCTGACATGTAAAGTTTAAGCCACAGTCTATGAGTGGCACATTATATATATACTTTTATATGTATGTATAGTCATAACTTTGATAACTCATAAAACTAAAATCATAACAATAAATTACATATACTTAACATCGTTAAGGTGTGGAATACTATACAATACAATACAATTTTTATTTTTGTTTCTTTCGCTGCAGCGTTTATAACCAACAATTTAAAAATACATGTCATATACATATGTATACAAACACAAATATGGCTATGTTTCTAATTAAATCTTTAAATCTACTAAAATGTATATGTGGTGCTGAGGATATATTTAATATAATGTTATAGATAAAGACACATAAAAACGATTAACGAAAACAAACCACCAAACATACATCTACACTGGGCCTATAAACAGTATATTGTCGAAACCTATAATTACTACAGGATCGCTTGGAGCGCTTACTATACTTCGTAATTACAAAAGTCTCGGGGAAAAACTAAAAAAAGGAAACTTCTTACTGAAATGAAGATTATGATGTTAAAGTAAGTTCTGGGGTTGAGATTGGTGTTTGGGACAGGGTTTGAATTAATTTCCATAGCAATCCTGTAGTAATTAGCCAGTATGGAAAGTACGGCAGCTGCACACTCAAGTTTTTTTCCCTACGTCTTTGCACACTTGGGTAATTTCACACATGCTCGAGAGCTGACAGCATAAACATCGTATATTTTCCAACAAACCTGTAAACCTACCTCTGTACCTCGGGTAATTTACTGTCAGTACGTTATAGATATATATTTTAGCTGACGGATTCGATAGATTTAGGATAGAATAATATGTTTGTTTGAGAATTTTACAAAATTATAATAAAAAGGAGATTGTGTGCACACTTGAAGTGTGCACTCTAGTACGTTTGCACACAGCACACTTAAATATTTGGCGCGTGCACACTCGAGATCTCGGCGAAAATTGACTTACTTTCCATACGGGGTAATTAGAGGCACTAATATATTGCTCTTTTAATATGCTGAGACCATATATTAACAACTAGACATCTGTTAAACTAGTATTTAATTACAATACTTGTAAAAAACTTCTAAGATTTAGTAAAAATAATGGTCTTTAACTTGAAACTTTCAAAATAAAAATCTGTCAAAATGAAGGCAACGTTGACCAAAAAAATTAGAATTTATAGCCAAGAATCGAGGCGTCAGATAATCCACTAAAGTGCTTTTGTTAAATACGGTATTGCAGTAACGCCCATTATACAAGTCTGGTAGTTTTCATAAAAAAAAACTAAAACCAAAAATACTTCTAAGCATGTGGAAAACTCGACACACAGACATACAGGGCTAGCCTTAATGCTGTGAAGTAACATAAAAAATTTATAGAGGCAAAAAGGCATTACGTCATCCTCACAACCATTCGCTCGTACTCGAAAATTTAGTAAAAACTTACAATCAATGGAAATCTCAATACGAGTGAATCTTTGTCGCTTCACGCGCTCATTTTTTTGCCTAGGTGGCAGTATACGAATAATAAAGAAAGCATAAAAACTTTAAACATGGATTTTAAATAAACAGGGTGAAAGTGATGCTTTTTGGGGTATTATTAAAATAATTAACTGAATTTTTTTTATTATATGTATATTATAAACCATGTCTAATTTTATTTTACCGATGACGTGTTCATTTGTCCGGCCCGTTGGGCGTCGCCTTTCAATCGAAAGGTTGCAGGTGCGAAACTGGTCGCTAGCTAGTCGGTTGTGTCCTTGGGCAAGGCAATTTACGGACATTGCCTGAACCCAGCGGATTAATGGGTTCTACCAAATTGAAGGAACGTGTCTATCATATATATACAACACACTGCAATAACTCCGGTAACCTGACGATAGGCGCGAGGTGATCTGACGATTGCCCGTGTGTTAACCCCCTTGGTTTTCCCATTCACGGGGATAAAGATGAATATCCTATCCTATCCTATCATGGCCAGGCTAAAGTCTGACTTAGTTTTCAACAAGACCACGTTCTTCGTTAAATTGAATTAAACCGTGTGGTCGAATAGTTAACGTGACCGATATACACGCCAACTTCTAAAACAAAAACATAGTTCAATTGATTCAGTCAATTCCGAAGTTTTTTTTTCGAAAGTTTATAATTTTGAGTAGTAGGTATGTCATATTTTTCCCTTATCACGATTTTGGTTTTACGTCATTTGCGAAAAAAATCGCTTGACATTAAAACAATTTAATCTAATTTGGTAATTATTTTAAATTACTCCTTTTTGATATTGTGGCAATACATGCAATTTTCATTCTTGCACCAAATACTTCGATTTTTATCCATACTCATATTTATAATTTGTTTTTACTTAATAGGCCATGCAGTATTACATATTTTTCAAATTAAACTAATATGAAAAAAAAACAAGGACAAAAGCGTTGCCTTCTATATCAGCAAACCTAGTCCGTCATGAAGCTCATGGGTCTATTCTCATAACTCAATATGCGGGGTTTTGTACAAAGTCCGAACCATTTCCGCGTACATTGGCTCATGTTGGCGAGACAATTTCCTAAAGGTTGGAAACCTAAGATTTCTAGGAAATATCCATAACCACAAGTTATAGACGTAAGATAAATGCGCCTATTATACCTACTCAATCCGGTAGACAAACCAGCTATGATGATATATAGTTAAATTGTTTCTCTGGTTTGTTGCTTGATAGCGATTCTCACCTTCAACATAACGGTTAAGTTATCGAAACCGGTGGGCTAGTCGGCTGTATTCTAGGATAAACAGTATAGGCTATATGCAGTCTTAATTATTTCACATTGTTGTTTTTCCGCTTATAGGTTTGGCGGCCGCGTCCGCTAGCTATATTTAATATAACGACTGTTCATTTTGCAGTCTTTTTCTGTTCCTGTGCATAGTAATTTATTTTATTCGCCGTTTTATTTCGCCGATTAATAAACTAAAACAAAGTTAAAGCGGCGCGACACTTTTCATTCAAAAGTCGAACGTGGTAATCCATCCCCTGCTGGGCTACCACCCGCCGGCTGAAAAGCCACCAATTTAAACAAACTTCTATTTTCCGACTGCCGAGTGCAAATACCTAACATTGCTATAATCCATGGAAATCTACAACATTTTTTGTTTATTTCTTCTAATACGAGCGTGTATTATTGAACGTAAGTTAGTCCTAATTTTTTCCAATATTTTATCAAAGGTTTTGCTCTGTATTTTCATCTTCGAAACAAAAATAAACAAACCTCACTACTACGGTGGTAATCCAAGTAGTACAATACAAAAACTACCCATGTCCTGGTCGACCATACTATATCTTGCAGAAAAGCTAGGCCGCGTTCAACATTTTACTTGTAAAGTATTGATAGTATATTCAGGTTTATCCCCGTGAATGGGAAAACCAAGCAGGTTAACACACGGGCAATCGTCAGATCACCTCGTGCCAACCGTCGGGTTACCGGAGCTATTGCAGTGTGTTGTGTGATTCACACGTTCCTTTAATTTGGTAGAACCTATTAATCGCTGGGTATTGATAGTATAATGTTCTGTTGTATTTCAGGAGATCGGAGAAATCAGTAGCAAGAACCAAGGTAATCATGCTTTACACGTATATATGTACAATACCAGACGGCCACTAGAAGTATACGTAGGATATGAAGAAATTCGCTTCATAGGAAATGAAGAAATTCGCTTCATTTCCCAGTTCTCTGGTTATTTAACTCGTTCCAAGGATATCATTGGCTTATTGTCTATAAAAAAACAATTATTTTTGAACTTTCTAAAAAAAGTAAACGCTTTTTGAAAATGGAGGAAAAACTCAAAAAGTGTTTAAATTACGACTGTTGAAACGATATGCAAGCTGTTGTTGGAACATGCTAGAGATCATGTTCATTGCACTGTAGGATTTTAATGCTCAAATACATATATGGTGCCGTACAGCTGTTATAATGTAGACTGTATGTTGGAGCAGCTTCTAAGTGCAGTGTTCAGTGGAGGGTTAGTCCTATTCAGCCTTCCATCCCAAAATCAGCTGTAAACTCTTGGAATTTTTTCAAATCTCCCTGGTTTACTGTTGGTCTTGTTGAAGCTTTTGCTTTTCGCATCATGGTCTGAAAGTACAAGGCATAAGGATAGGATATGTGAAAACAAAGGGAGTTAACACAAAGGTAATCATCAGATCATCTCACGCCCACCGCCGAGTTATCGGAGCTATTGCAGTGTGCTATGTATGATTAAGACGCTCCTTTAATTTAGTAGAACCCATTAATCCGCTGTGTTTGGGTAATGCCCATCAAGTACCTTTGCGAAGACAAAACTGACTGGCTGAAGACCAGTTTCGAACCTACAACATTTCGACTGAAAGACGTCGCACTAACCCACCCAGCTAATCAGATTACAATATGTTGTGTATGATGTGAGACTTCGTATTTGTTCAATCCACCAGTCCAGTCAGTAGCATGGTATGTCAGTACGTCGCCCTTCAGTTGAAGGGTTGTAGGTTCAAAACTGTTCGCTACCGAGTCAGTTGTGTCCTTGGGCAAGGCACTTAACGAACATTGCCTGAGCCCAGCGGATTAACGGGTTCTACCAAATTAAAGGAACGTGTGAATCATACACAACACACTGCAATAGCTCTGGTCACCCGACGGTGGGCGCGAGGTGATCTGACGATTGCCCGTGTGTTAACCCCCTGGTTTTCCCGTTCACTGGGACCAACATGAATATCCTATCCTATATTTTGGATTATCCAACAAGAGTTTATAAGGAGAAGATCCTTACCATTGTTACGGGGGGCTCAAGCAGTTTATCCCCTGGTACATCGAGCCAGGACATTTCGATGGCGGCAGGGTCACCTGGGGAACATGGGACCAACATGTCGTCGTGGATCACGTTGGGGTCATCATGGGATGGACCTCGTACCTGGGGGTGGGGTATTAGTGGTGGGGGGTTGTGGGTGTGTTTGGGGGGGGTTTAATGAGGGTTTTATGGGGATGTTGATGGGGGGTTTAATGGTGGTTTATGGGGTGTATAATCGGGGGGTTGTGGGGTGTTTAATAGGGTGTTTATTGGGGTGTTTAATGGGGCTTTTAAGTGGGTTCATGGGATGTTTATAGGGGGTGATTGAGGCGCTGTTTATGAAAATGTTTACGAGAAGGGGCTTTAAAGGGGTGATCGAGGTGGATGGGGTTTAGGTTCATGGGTAGCATTTACGGGGGTTTTGTGTTTTTCTGCAGGGGTGTGTGTATATATGGGTGTTCAGGGGGTGTTTATGAGAGAAATGTATGCTTAAATTAGTATATTAAAAGACTTTGCCAATATATTGTTAGAAAAAAATATTCTTGTAAAGGTGAGTAGAAACTATCCTTTAACAGTAGAGTGGGACATTGCATGGACAACTGATTTGGTTATTTAAAAAGTTAGAGCTATTTGATAACCAATGCTCTAAATAGAACTTTGAAAATAGAATAGAATCAAAATAGAACTTTTTATTCTGATTAAAAAATACAATAGACTAAAAACAAGACATGACATGATATATTATTCTGCCACAAACCAAGTATTCTAGTAGAAAAATCACACAGCTTTTGGGCAAGATAGGAGACAGGAGACGCATTATTATTCTCACAAAGGTTTCAACTGGTTATTGTTATAATTACAACTGGCTTCATTATATAAAGTCAATGAATGTGTTGTGCGCGGTACTTATGACAGGAAGCAGCAAGAAATGGAAAATTCCATGATGGTTGATTGTATTTTTTTATAAATATAAATATTATATATTGATGATGTTAAAATATATTTTTAATCACTTGGTTATTTTTTTGCTTTAGTTTCTAATAGCAATGAAACAAATTATAATACAGAAAGGATGGCAAATAAACAGTTTTTAAACATGTCATCACTAAAATAATATAACCACTAAATACAGCAGACTTGGTTGCCAAACCTAACTCATAAAATCGTTGTAGTATAGTATCCTGATAGTATTTTTCAAAAAAATAATATATTGATAACTTAAACCAAATATGTACTAAGTGATATGATTGTTTGGAATCTTAGTTCTCCACTTACTAACACTACAGCGCTAGAATTGTGCATATTGTGGTTTAAGCATCTTCATATCTGGCCATTGTGGATTGTGTGACATTTGTATTGTGAGTAGTGACACTTGATAAAATTATATCTGTTGCGTTTAGTTGTTGTTGTTTTAAAAATACAAGGTTTAATTTTCGACACTGATTTTTGGCTTATGCATTATTATATGTGAGTTCAGACACTTTATAAAAATAATTGTTTCTCGATAACTAAACAAGGTATAATTGTTTACACACAAATGACCGTTTTTTTATATTTAACACAAATTGGCAGGCGGTGTGATAAACATTTACCAGGGGTTTCAGAACAGACTGTTTAATTGGACGGATTTATGTGATCAGGAATATAAGTATAATCTTGTTTTGCTAAAGATGTGACTACGATGTTTAAAGATGTATTTTGCTATAACTGTAATTTATAATTAATGATTTTTGATTTTATAATCGTTAAATTTAAGTCATTTTACGATGGACAATATTGGTTCCAGTGGTACAATATTAAATTAAAGGGTAAAGTTACCAGTCCTGACACACCCTACTTTACGCCTAAAACCAGAAACAAAAAAACTATTGCGCCACCAGACCATGATTAACCACAGAGGAGTAAAAATACTGCGGCGATGCAACATGGTTAAACACACTTAACGAAGGTACTCACCCGTTTGAAATGAGTTGCTTTTTGCACCTTACGCACCGGTTCCATTAGTGCATCACGTACCACTATCCCTATGTCAGCACCTGAATACCTGTGGATGAATGTTAATGTTTATCCTCGTGAATGTAGACAATGTAGGTAATGCTACTAAAAGACAATGTAGGCTACTAGAATATGATTAGGAAAGGATATTTATGTTTATGTTGATCCCTGCGAGTGGAAACCAAGGGGTTAACACACGGGCAATCGTCAGATCACCTCGCAGCCAACGTCGGGTTATGGGAGCTATTGCAGTGTGTTGTGTATTTTTTACATGTTCCTTTAATTTCAAGTAGAAACCATTAATCCGCTTGGTTCAGGCAATGTCCGTTAGGTGTCTTTCCAAGGACACAGCTGACTAGCTAGCGACCAGTTTCATACCCCGAACACTTAACCACCAGACGAATCCGTCGGACATAATAATTTTGTTGTTTTCGTATTTTTTTCGCCTTTTTTATCCAAGCATCTTTTCAGTATCTTACTTAAGAAGACATTCTTCTTTATAGAAGTAGTAGGCGAGACAGCGACTTAGAATTTGAGGTGCACGTTCTTTAATTTAGAATTTGGGGTGCATGTTCTTTAATGTTTTAGAGGTTCCTGCCCTATCTAGGCGAGAGAAAGACTTAAGAATTTGGGTGCATGTGCCAGCTATGCAAAATGCCCAACTCACCCATCGGTCATTTTCCCGAGTTCTTTAATATTGTTCTCCGTGAGCTCGGTCTTTGTTTCACCCAGGTGGAGTTTGAACATGATGGCACGTGCTGCTTCTTCTGGGAGGGGGATGTATATACGACGCTCGAATCTGGGGGGGGGGGGGAGGACAATATTTAATCCATGGGTGACAATGTCGTGGTTATTTCAGGGGGTAAATGACAATGACAGTCCATTTGCCACATGAAATTCTATGTTCGACGTTAGAATCTGGGGTAAGATTATCAAAACAGGTAAGAACCTTGTGTTTATTGGGGGTAATTAAACGACAGTATGAAGAAAGAGAGACAGCACTGTCCTATTTATCACAATAAGTTTGGTAAGCCTACTGTGGTTACACTGTGATTCTATCTACGTAACAAAATACCTTCTTCTTATAGCAGAGTCCAGTTGCCATGGGATATTTGTCGCACCGAGTACTAGAACATTGTCATTGTCTGATCCGACACCTAGTGTTGGAAAATATAGAAATTACGTACAATATGCAAAATACCTACTCTATGCCCAGATGAAGACCAATACTAAGTAATTAGGCTGTAAATTTGTAGGCATATAATAACTAAACAATACAATTTTCTGGAATGAGAAATGATGAAAATTGAAATATGCCAATCATTGAAATCAGAATACAGCCAATATAGTTCTTGTCACATAAGTATTCATCCAACCAGTATCACCATAATAATATATTCAGTGTAACCAGGTATTAGACGGTAATATCTGAAATGACCAAAGTTTGTATATGAAAGACACCTGAAATCTATTTGGTTTTTAAAAATTAGTTAAATAAAAAAAAAGTATTTCTTTATATAAATTAAAAAAATTCAAAAGATTGTTTTTTAAAATGTAATTTAAAAAAAAATGTACTGCAATATTTTATTACATACATTAAAAAAACCATTAGTAGTATTTTATCATGAGGTTAAAAAAGTAGTATATTAGCTCTTTGTGCATCAAATGCTAAGACATACCTTGCATTTGGACAAGGAATTCAGTCTTCACCCTTCTAGAAGCTTCACTCTCATTATCACTCCTAGCGCCGCACAATGAATCCACTTCATCGATGAATATGATGGAAGGTCGGTGCTCGCGTGCCATCGAGAATAACGTCTTCACCATTCTGAGGTGCGGGGGTGGGAGGGTGATATGATGCAATTTATTGTAAAAAGAGATGAGGGGAGGAGGAGGATATGTAATGTGGAGGGAAGGATTGTATGAGCAATTTGTTGTAAAATGCAGATCGATTATTCTGGTGGGTTATTGCGGCGTATTTCAACCGAAAAGGTATAGGATTTTTGGTCACTAGCTAGACGGTTGTGTCCTTGGACAGGACAATTAACGTAAATTGCCTGAAACCACCAAATTAAAGGAACGTGTAAATCATACACAACACATTGCAATAGCTCCGGTAACCCGACGATGGGCGCGAGCGCGAGGTAATCTGACGATTGCCCGGGTGTTAACCCCCTTGGTTTTCCCATTCACCGGGATAAACATGAATATCCTATCCTACCCTATATAAAGTAAAACATCACATGTTAATCCCAACCTTATTGTTTTTTACCATGCATTGATTTTTAAGGTGGCTGTTTTACTCTTTTTATGGACATTTGTTTAGAACATCACAATAAATACAACATTTTTCGTTTTCCGTAATTATCTGAATAGCACTGTTACCCAGCTACCACTGTTTGCCAGCACTGATTAAGGTGGTTCCCAAAGTGGGGTTAGCGGACCTTTTAGAGTCCATGAAGCACTTTCAGGAGGTCCGCGAAAGAAGTATAGGCCCATTTTTTTACTGTACGGTACATTGATTTTGTGGTTGTGATTGTTTAATTTCTAGGTCTTCACCATAACACATAAACAAAACAAAAAACATAAACAAAAAAGAAGCTAAAACACCAAAAAAATCATTTAAGTCTTTCATTGTGATATAAAACATTCTGCAACAGTTTCACTAACCTGACTGTGAACACAAGGTTTTATAATTGTTTATAATGTTAACGGCGTTCTGTTTACACATGGAAAAAACTTACTTTTCACAAATAAAACTCACTTTTCACTTTCTCCGAGCCACTTTGACACAAGATCAGCCGAGGACACGGATAGAAACGTTGAATTATTTGCTTCGGTGGCGACAGCTTTTGCGAGGTAGGACTTCCCTGTACCTGGTGGCTGTGGATGTGTTTCATGTTTATAATAGGAAATCTATCAAGCAAATGCAATGTTGGGTAGTGTGGTAGGTTTTACGTAAAGGAAGGTGGTAATTTCATACCGTAGGGTTTATAAAGAGCCTAAAAAATGTGCGAAATTTTATTGGGGTATTGGTTCAAGGTAAAAGAGGCGGTAATTTACTTTTAAAGTTTTTACCAAGCTGAAAAAAGTGTGAAATTTTTGCAAAAGTGTAAAATCAGCAAACATGTAACTTGAGAGATGAAATTTTCGCTTGTTTCGCCAGGGTTTATATTTAAACAGAGTTTTTACCGAATGTAAACAATTCAAATTTTTTCAGATTCGAATATTACAGCTATCAGACTTTTATTACAGAATGCAATATTCCGTCAAAATTTACTAGGTTTCTAAATTTTCCCTGAGTAAAAAAAGGTTGCGAAGCACTGAACTAGCCCAAATTTTTGCTAGAGTTATAGGGAACATACGATAAAAGTTGAAGAAACTCACCCCATAAAGTAATATGCCTCGCCATGGAGTGCGTTTGCCTGTGAAAAAGTATATTTTAGGGTTGGGAACAAAAATTATATATTTAAACACACTGAAGTCTAAAGACTGAGACTAAATTGGCTTGTTATGCAGGAAAAGTGGCTAACTGGCTACCATTTAAGCATTACAAATATTGATCAGTTCTGGTTGTGGTTGTGTAAACTTCTTAACACAAGCTTGTAGGGAATAATTTAAAATAAGAGATAAAAAACAAATAGAATTTTGTCTATTTTTTACAAGGCTAAAAAATGTGCAAGTAAGAATTTAATCTGGCAAATAAAAAGGCCAAAAAATGTGCAAGTAAGAATTTAATCTGGCAAATAAAAAAGTAATTACGTTTACCGCGACCATTTTCTGTTCAATAGGAGAATAAAAAAAACACTCATCATTGCAACCGTTGTTATTAAGGCAATTGGGGCGATAATAAACAGTTTTTTTCGTTTTATAACCCGTTTTTATTTTAACATGTTTCATTTTAATTTGTTATAAGAATTTACTTGTGTTACTCATGTAAGAGCTTTCACACGCAAGTAAATTCTTACTCGCCCGAAATTTAATAGATTTATGGCCTTGTTTTCACAATCAATACCATAACATATGAATTAATTATTATAATTATTTTTATTTGTATGTGGTTACAACTCCCAAAAACACGTAACACTCTTTGCTAAAATCACAAAGTGTCAGTTATTGAGACCTGTGAAATAAATTAGATGAATTGTAGTAAATAATTAAAATAACTAATGATATATAAATGACCAAAAAAATCTTTAGAAATTCACAAAATAAATCAGAAATTCACTACGGAAAATCACAAAAAAGAAAATTTATACTAAAAGCTTGTTTAGAGGGGTTTGATAATCAACGTATCCAGTGGACAGATCCAAAGTTACCTGTGAACAGATGGGGAAACTTGATTGGAAGAATTACAGCTTCTTTAAGTGATTCTTTGGCGTCGTGTAAACCAGCCACGTCTGTCCATTTTACATTGGGTGTCTCAACCACAATGGCCCCTGTGATGCAATAATATGGTAATATTTTGAATCATGATAATATGGTAATCATTTGAATCAGGATAAATGCTTAAATGAAACAAGTAAATTCAAAAGATCAAAATTGTAGAAAACGTGTTAAACTGTGAAGTATAAATGGTAACTGACAGATTAGTCTGGTGGTTTAGTTTGTCGCCTTTAGCAGAAGGGTTGCAGGTTCGAAACTGGTGGTTAGCTAGTTGGTTGTGTCCTTGGGAAGAGAACTTAAAGGACATTGTCTTAACCAAGTGTATTAATGAATTCTACTTAATTGAAAAAAACGTGTAAATTGTAAACAACACACTGCAATAGCTATGGTTACCCAGCGGTGGGCGCGAGATGATCTAACGATTACCGTGTGTTAACCCCCTTGATTTTCCCATTCACAGGGATAAACACGAATATCCTATCCTAATAATATGGTAATAAATTAGATCATGATACAGACTTAAACAAAACTAGGTTTATTACACCAAAGTGTCAAACCTGATAAGGCGTTTTCAAACTTCTTCTTTTCTGGATTTTCCTCTTCATCACTACCATCTCTGTGGATCGGATGAAAAGATATAAGATATTTATGCAAATATAAGATATTTATGCAAATATAAGATATTTATGCAAATATAAGATATTTATGCAAATATAAGATAAATATTATAAGATATTTATCTTATTCTAATGAATGGGGAAATGTAACAGTGGTTATTACATGGGCAATCGTCACATCACCTCACACTCAGTGTAGAAAGAGATTTATTTTTTATCCCCATGAATGGGAAAACAAAAGCAGAATCATATATTATCATTAGAAGCCTCGCATCCACCATTGGGTCAGCCCAAAGCTATTATAGCGTGTTAAATATGATTTGGAATTTTATTCAGTGTTAATATAATTCATTAATCCACTAGGTTCAGCAAATGTCTGAAAAGTGCACTGTACATAGTATTCAGATTCTGGTAAAACCCAACTGACTAAAAATTTTTCTAACAGTAACCTGAGCAAAGCTCTTCCAGTCTATTTAAACAAAAATTACAAAACTCATAAATTCTTCATTTAAACAACGCTTTGAATTCAAGTGTGAGATATTTTTCTACAAAACACATGCATCTTAAATACAGGATAGAGTATTCATGTCTTAAGCATAAAAATGTACTTACGAGCCATCTGCTTTAACCTCTTTCTTTTTCTTTTTCGAACCTGAATCCTTCTGAGAGTTCAGGTATTTCTTTAGTTCCTCGGCTCGGTCCAAGTAGCCGACGCATTTTTCTCTGATGCTTTTCTTTATCGCCACATTATCTTTTGCTTCATCTGGGCACATTACAGGATTTTTAACATTGTGAGCATTATAGCATCAATATTTGCCTGTAAGTGATAACCATGATAGGGATATAATAGGATAGGATGTAAATATTTATCCCCGTGAATGGAAAAACCAAGTGGGTTAACACACGGGCAATCATCTGATCACCTCGTGCACGCTGACGGGTAACCGGAGCTATTGCTGAGTGTTGTATATGATAGAATCGTTCCTTTAATTTGGTAGAACCCCATTAATATGCTGGGTTCAGGTAATTTCCGTAACTAGTTTCGAACCTGCAACCTTTTGGTTAAAAGGGGTCGCACTAAACCGCCATATTAACCGGCCAGACCGTTGTAACAATAAGTCAATAATTTACATTATAACAATAAGTAATTCAATCAAACATAGAACATGTGGTCTATGCCAGACATGGGCAACATACGGCCGCGGGCCGGGACCGACCTGTGAGAGGACCCGCACACTGTATCTAATCATACACTGTAATTAAGATATTGAATACTATTTATGCAATAATCCGGCCCACCAAGAACTTTATTTATCCACATCTGGCCTGCTGCTTATAGAAGTTGCCCACCCCTGGTCTATGTAATCTAGTGTAGTTGTAGATAGTTGGTAATTCTACAATGTACAGCGAATCATAACGTAACCTTTGTATTTTAGGATAATTTTAATTGCATATGTGGTCCTATAATGCCGTGTCAAACTACCATTGGATAACTTTGTCAAACAGAAAAAAAACAGATAGAACAAATTCTACATTTTTCCTATTAACTAAAATTAACAACTAAGAAATAACTAATTTTTTACATTTTATTGCGTGGAGAAAGTGGTCGACAGCGCTTTCATAAAGGCGAAAAGCTTCTTGATAATTCTTTTTCTTATCTTCCTCTGCTGCCTGCTTTACAATGCCAATGGCTTTCTAAGAGAAATTATTTAGGTAAGGGTGGAATTTTTATATTTTATGCTTTTCGATTGGAAAGAGGTATGCAATTTTGTCACATGGGCATTAGATGACTAAAACTGCAAGAGATGTTACCACCCAGGTAATTAATAGATAACATCAGCCCAACAGTGGAGTTAGGATAGAATATTCATGTTTATCCATGTGAGTGGGAAAACCAAGGGGGTTAACACACGGCAATCATCAGATCACCCTGTGGCCACTGTCGGGTTACCGGAGCAAATGTAGTGTGTTTTATATGATAGACACATTCCTTTAATTTGGTAGAACCCATTAATCTACTGGATTAGGTAAGGTATTATAGTGTTATGTACATATAATTGGGTTGTAGTACATTCCATATATTTAATGAGCTCAGTTAATGTCCACTTAGTGACTTGCCCAAGGACTAAACAGACTAACTAATGACAAAGGCACCAACCCACCAAGCTACTTGGGAGTTACTCTATAAATTAATTAACACATTGGGCGATTAAGGGAAAAAAACGCACATCTAAAACCGAAGTAGCCATCTTTGTGAATGTCCAGCAAGATAACAATCAGCTGATCCAAATACAAGAACCAACAGTTAAGATACAGTTTTCCAAATAACCAAATTTACAAAACAACCTTGCCTTATTTAACCTGAATACAGAAAGAAAAATAAATAATACAACGCAGTCTGAATATCCGTGGTGCTAGAGGAGGGAAAATGAAAAAAGGGTAAGCGGGTAGGAGGGAAACTGCACACTAAATTGACATTAAGAGTTAATTTTAACTTGGGTTTAGAGTTGGGGTTAGTTCTGGGGTTGAGATTAGTGTATAGGGCAGGGTTTAATTTAGTTTCCGTAATATTAGTGAGCAGTTTCTTTCCGTCCCACCTTCCCGCTTTCCTTCCTTTTAGTTTTCTCCTGAACTAGCACACAAAACTTCACAATACAAATGTACCGGTATCAATATCACTGAACCCAATCCTATCCCAACCGACAACCCCCTTATTTTAATATAGTTTTCCTTTTAACATTCAACATAGAATATACTAAACACTTTAGACTAAACAGGATAGAAGCTGGTAAAACTTAACAATTTTATCTAATTAAATGGTAAAAAAATCATAACAATCGCCCTTTATAAAGTAAATTTAGTAACAGTTTAGTAAGCCAAGCAAATTCAGGTAACACCAGTATTCAGTACGATAATTGAACAGCTTATCTTCATAACAGATCATAATGTTTTGCTTTATTTCAAAAGGGTGCAATATTTAATACGAGTGAATAGTGATCACAATAACCACTCAAGCATGAGGCCCTCACGTGAGCACGGGGTGCGTCATGCGTTTTAAACTAAACAAAAAGGATCAATACCTATCTTTATTCCCGTGGGTGGGTTAACCGGAGATGTATAAACAAGAGTCTCTTGTTTATATTAACGAAGGGTTCTATAGTGCAGCATGGGTAATGTCATTTTACCCTATTTCCACCGTTGTATGTGTGTGGCACCTCTAATATAATATATATTTGTTTTAATTTATGTCTAAAATATTTTATACTTTAAACGTCGTTGTTTTGCGTTTGATGTTTTTTCTCACGTGTTTTATTACTTTTTACGTAATTATCACCTTGTACGGGCCTTTGTATTTTTGCCGTTTAAATCATTAACATAGTTTTTTCACCTAATTCCGCACAGTTAGTCAAACGTGCAGATGTGAAACGTCTGGCACGTAAACTTTTCGCACCTTGTAAATTCCCTATATATTCTGGAAATTTAGATAACCCAAATGATAACCTACAATAACGTACTTGAGATAACTTGCGTCATGCTGTATAACGTACCTTAGACTATACAACTGGCGTCATGCTGAATGACGTAATAAGTAACTTGAGTCGCAAATAAACCGTGTATTGAATGAGACGCAGAATACAACTAAAGTGAATCAAGAGTTATGGACTTCGAATTTGAGATTAAGACAGTACAAATCGTGGTCACTATAATTATTAGTGTGCGATCTGTGGAGAATAGACTTTCCGCTGCGCAGCTCGCGAGAGACCGTTAGGCAGCCAGCCTAAACAAGTTCAGCTAACGCCCCGGTCAGTTAAACGACAAAAGAAAGCGCGAGCCCACATTGTTGAGCCCGACGTGATAATGGACACGCACCTTCCCGAAACGAACAATTTCCGTTGTCAACTTCAACTAGAAGTTTCAAGTACATTGGCAACGACGAGTGGTCCAACGCAAGTTATTTAAGAAGCAATTTCAAGCATCAAGTAAGAAACGCCCCATTTCGCTGGACGAAGTTGGTGACTATATAACAAGACAACGCACTCTATTCAAATCAAGTTGATAAGCATCGTCTCCGCCGACGAAAGAAGAGAATACGCAAGACGACGTTCCCTTTACGAAATATGAAAGGGTTGTATTATTATTTTTGTAGCTTCTAGATTATTTTTTTGTTTTATTATTATTTTTTATACTATATATATGTAATTATTAGTCTGCAACGATTGCAAATACTAGTGTTCCTGGTTTGGTTGAATGGTACTAGGCTATTGCAAGAATGCATAATATAGGTGTTTTTCTCTACAGACTTCTTACAAACACGAAGAGCAAACGCGCCTTCAACAACTGCTATACATGCACTTTATCTTAAACAAGGTTAGTAACGCTTTTACGATCATGCTATCATGAGCTTGAGTCAATGATGCCATGCTGCGCCAACCCATCCGGTATATTATGCGCATTTACACGTCGAAAGACGTTTGTTTTGTTCGTTCGCGCCAGATTTTCAATGTTACCGCCGACAAGGCGTTAGTTTTCTTTATCGCCTCACGCAAATTATGCGTCTAGTTCACGCGATTATATACTCGTTTTAGCAGCGGCTCGAGTTTTGTTTCTTATTCTGCGAAGTCAGATAGCCCCTGCCCCGCGCGTTTGCGCTCATGCTGTGTAAATAAGTGAGCGTACCCGCTTCACAACGCCACAGTTTATTAAACGATACCAGCGTACTTCTGTATAGCTATGGTAATCGCGCCGCATGTAAATGCGATGTCTAATTGTATAATCGCCTCTCAGTCAATGTGTCGGATGTTCCGAACCGAATATATTTCGTGTGTAAAACAGGCTTTTACAAACACCCCACAGTTATGACGAGACACGGCTTATGTCCTACTTACTAAAAGTTTTCTTTTGTTTGTTGATGGAAATACATCCGCGCAAGATTATTTCCCTTATTCGTTACGAGTCGTAAAACCTACATATGACAGGTCGCTCGGTTTTTGTTTTTGCGTTTTTATTAATTGCGCTTTCGTCGCATATAGCGAGATCATCGCTGCATTTATTTCATGCTCACTCGGTAGTGAGTAACCAGGCGTACACGCCTTGGTTTATTAGCTGGCAAAGTATAAAAAATATGGCTCATGTGATGCAAAATTGTGGCGTTGCTACCTTGAATGTGAGATGACACTTTCACTACATATTAGATAACATTTATCACGCATTAACATACATGACACCAGATTGTAATACACGATTGCACAATTCTAGCATTGTAGTTAATTCGCCCAACCAGGTTATTCTAGTTTTTGCAGGATAAACGTGTGAAATGCTCGAAACTTCGTGAGATCGTTCACCACATGACTTCGATTGTTATTTCGACTGAACATCCGAAATGCTCAACGAGATCGTGATTTTATTTTCTCAAACTTAACAAAATGTGGAAAAAATGAGATGTTGTGGCACCTCTAATATAATATATATTTGTTTTAATTTATGTCTAAAATATTTTATACTTTAAACGTCGTTGTTTTGCGTTTGATGTTTTTTCTCACGTGTTTTATTACTTTTTACGTAATTATCACCTTGTACGGGCCTTTGTATTTTTGCCGTTTAAATCATTAACATAGTTTTTTCACCTAATTCCGCACAGTTAGTCAAACGTGCAGATGTGAAACGTCTGGCACGTAAACTTTTCGCACCTTGTAAATTCCCTATATATTCTGGAAATTTAGATAACCCAAATGATAACCTACAATAACGTACTTGAGATAACTTGCGTCATGCTGTATAACGTACCTTAGACTATACAACTGGCGTCATGCTGAATGACGTAATAAGTAACTTGAGTCGCAAATAAACCGTGTATTGAATGAGACGCAGAATACAACTAAAGTGAATCAAGAGTTATGGACTTCGAATTTGAGATTAAGACAGTACAAATCGTGGTCACTATAATTATTAGTGTGCGATCTGTGGAGAATAGACTTTCCGCTGCGCAGCTCGCGAGAGACCGTTAGGCAGCCAGCCTAAACAAGTTCAGCTAACGCCCCGGTCAGTTAAACGACAAAAGAAAGCGCGAGCCCACATGTGTTTCACACACCTTGGTTTAATTATTCAAATAGTTAGACATATTACTCAGTTGTTTAGTACGTCGCCTTTCGGCCGAAGAGTTACAGACTTGAAACTGGTCGCTAGCTAGTCAGTTGTGTTCTTAGACAAGGCTTTTAACATACATTGTCTGAACCCAGCGGATTAATGGGTTCTACCAAATTGAAGGAACGTGTGAATCATACACAATACACTGGAATAGCTCCGGTAACCCGACGGTTGTTTGGTTTTGTTTAGGTGATCTGACGATGTGTTAACCCCCTTGGTTTTTCCACTTCTGGGGATAAATATGGATATCCTATCAGAATTAGTGTCATTTGGCTAAATGGTTAACGCAACCGATCCATACTTCGAATAATTTAAAAAACAGCATCTTGGATTTGAAACCGGACCCGGTTGCGCCGAGCAATTAAAGTTAAATAACATTGTATTCTTTACTAGGATCAAGCAAATAGGATACTACCGTCAAAAAGGGCCAGGACACCGGAAATCTTCGTATCACCTAGCGCCAACCTTTAAGTTCCCCGAGCTATTGCAGCGTTCTACAGTTTCACATCTTCCTTCAGGTTTGTAAAACCATTTTATCGGCTGTGGTTAGTCAGAATCCACCGAATGCATTGTTTAAGGACACAACCGGTTTGCGACCAGTTTCGCTTGTACAACATTTCGGCTACAAGGTGGCACACTAACCCATCGAGGTATGCGGTCGACCAATCTAGCTTTTAAGTTGCTGATGATGATATTAAATATACTGAACTCAACCTCCATACACATTAATTCTTTAAAAACATGTACTTTTTTCTACGGTTAAGGGTTTATTCCTTAAGTTAAAAATTAAATTCTTGCTCTAAAATATAGCTTTTTAAAAACTGCTGTTCAGGCCTTTTTCTACACTTGCTCTTAAAAACCAAGAGAATATCTTGAGAGAGTAGTTTTATTGCCCACAGAACGCTGTACATTTCAGCTACTTCGGTGGATGATTCCTGTTTAATCCTCGTCCTCTTCGTCAGCATTGCCTCCTTTCTTCGCGTTCTTGCGCTTGACGCGACCTGGGGTAAACGGGGTTTAAAAAGGGCACTTATTTAAAATACAGTCGGCCAAAACAGCAAACAAAGTTACAAAAAAAATTTGGGGTGATTTCATCAATTTGTAATTTTTTTTAAATAGAAAAACAAAATATACTTTTTTTGATCAGTCTCTTATTCCACAGATGCCAACATAAGATAAAACGTCACTATTATTATTGGATGACATAAAGGCAAAAATTGGAAAAACTTAGACTAAAAAATGTTTGGAACAATAAAGAAATAATTGATTATTTAAGAGAAAAAACCGTCTTTAAGAATGGTAACAAAATGACAGTTAAGGGTAAAATACAGAAACTACAACTAAAACAATAAAACGTCTGGAACTTTAAATAGAAAATTATAACTGTTAAAAAATAAGGCCTTCCGAGACCTAAATTCCTGGTCCTAGGGCTATCGTGGATCCACCCACCCATACTAATGTAATGTATTATAGCAGACATTCCTGGTCCCGGAGCTACAGTTGACCCGTTCTTACTGATGTTGGTGTTTTAAAACAAAATTCCCATATACAGCATAACAAGTAGTTCACTCACCTGGTCTTCCACCACCGTATGGCGAACGTAGGGAGAAATCGATGTGTTTCTGCGAGTCGAGTCGGACAATAAAGGAAGGAATATTCACAACTTGTTTGCGAACTCTGCGAACAAAACAACATTTGTTGGAACTTTTTACTTCACTAGTTTATTGTTGGGAAATTTACTCTATATTTTTTTAGTAGTTTTAAAACTTTCATACAAAAATGTTTAAAAAAATATGCCCACCAATATCACTATATATGAACACTTATAATAATAAATTATTGTGGCATGCAGTATTTTGTTCTGCTACTAATACTACTTTATTTACTATCTAATTTTTCTCCAAAATTACCGAACTTAAATATTTTATTCCAGAGCACAAGAGGTTAGCATTAATACTAATATATTATGTGTTAAAATTACTATTTACTATAGCAATGAATAAAATATATCTAAACATCTCACCTAATATGGCGTTGTCTGATAAGCACTCTGGCGTGATGAATAGACTTCGCAAGGCCAAGTTTGAAGACTTGGGTTTGGAGACGGCGCTCCAAGAAGTCCTCCACTTTTAAACCGAGCACGTAATCGAGCTTCATCTTGGTCTCATCCAGCACCCCGATACGAACCAAGCGACGCAGTAAAGCGTTACCTGGGGGAGTGTAAGTGTAATGTGCAATTCTGGATTTTATAAAATAAAAGGCAATGGTGGAACTTTCCCAATTCTGGACTTTGGGAAAGCAAAAAAGCCTGTATTAAATGAAGTGTTTGTAAAACGAACTATCTTTTTAATACAGGCAATTATTGTTATGCGTAATGGAGAAGTATATATCGGTAGATAAGCATTAGAGATTCGTGGACAATATGTAATTGCATATTGTACCCCTTTGGCCTGAAATATTTAAAGAATTCAGTAAGTATGGTTTGCTGGATTTGTTTGGCATTAAATTTTATAGGGTTACAGCGTGGTTTAGAGAATGGCATGATAACAAGACTGACATTTGTTTAAATTTATACCAGGAACGTTGCAAGTGCTGTTTCAGGTAGGAAGCACTAGGTCACTTTTCCAGACGCCAATACAGAGGGAAAACTAAATGGTGGGAAATTGCAAACTAAAATGAAGATTATGACATTAGAGTTATGAGTTGGAGTTAAGTTTAGTTCTGGGGTTGAGATTAGTGTTTAGGAAAGGGTTAAAATTAATTTCCATGGTTTTGGTGAGCAGTTTCCCTCCTTCCCACTTTCCCTTCCTTTAGCGTTGCCCCAATGCAAGGGTTTTCCAGCGTTAACCATAGGATAGTTTACAGATTTACCTGTACCTCAGTAAGTGTCATTTATGTGGTGTCAGCTAATACACTGAGTGACCACAATGATACTTTGAATGCGGTGTCAGCGTTTGTGCTGATTGACCGTAAGAAAAATTGAAATAACTTTACCCTCAAATAGACGTCGGGTGTTCTTCTCATCCAGGGTCAAAAGGTCACGAGCGGCCTTTCGGATCTTGGCGAGAGTGTATTTCACTCTCCAAACCTGGTTGATTGATGGAATAAAAACAGAGGGTTCAAGGAATATTAAACCAGTTAGGTCAAGATTATTTTAACCTTTAAGGAAAAGGTATCACAGCTGCTCTAGAATATTATAACTTCAACAGTAAACCATTGGTGTGCAATACAGTAAAAAATTTTAACAAGGAAAAGGAAATTGCATGTAAGAAGATAACTGATTTGAGCATATCGCATAAGTTAAATCTGATGCAATTTTTACTTTAAAAAAGTTTTGTCAATTTGCACTAATGGTCCATAGCCAACATTTTTTGTCAAGTCTACTTTCAAAATATTTATTGTCAAATTCCTCCATATCAACCAAACCTCAAATTTTTGTTTTACATTAAACCAATTAAAAAAATAATTACCTCGCGCTTGTTACGGAGACCATATTCTCCAATGAGCTTTAATTCTTGGTCCAATCGAGCCTTCTCGAAAGGTCGACGTGGGGTGACGTAGGTTTTACGATAAACCAAACTCCTGGCGTGCGGCATGGTGCTATGAGCACGGAGTTATTATTAGACATATTTGTAAAGTTACATTTAATTTGCACCGTAATAATTTTTATTCCTACCAAGAAATTAAAGAAAGACCAAAAGACGTAACAAAACAATTTAACACCGTATTTCACTAAAAAATACAATCACACGACAAATACCCGAGATTAAATGGGTTTTGTTAAACAAAAACAGATTAATATTGGAAGAAATAACGTAAAATTTAAATCAAAATGTTACCTGCTTTAGACAGAGAAGTCTTGCGAAAAGAAAGATTAACCTCGATGCCAGAAACACGTTGTCGCGATTGAACATAGAAATCAAATATCCGGTAAATTATTAGCTCCCTGTAGACTTGGAAATCTTAATAATTCTAGTTTTCTCATTAGTCTAATTAAAAAAATTAATCTAATTTAAATGTAATTTGAACAAAAAATGTGTAGTAATGATTTTATTGTAATCTAATTTGAAAAAGCTTAAAATTTTCTAGTTGTCAAAGTCTGGTACCCTGAACGAACAGTCGTGTGGCTGAACAGTTAACGCGAGCGATTCACCTACCGATATCTTGGTATAAAGGGTTTTATTGAAAATATCATTATGGGTTTAAACATCCCAGTAAAAAATACGTTAATTATCAAATCTATAGTAATCGTGTATTAGAAGAAAAAGCGAATTGCTTCACTTAAACGAATAGGATAAAATAGGATATTCGTGTTTATCCCCGTGAATGGGAAAACCAAGGGGATTAACACACAGGCAATTAGAAGATCTCCTTACGCCCACCGTCGGGTTACCGGAGCTATTGCAGTGTGCTGTGTATGATTCACAATTTCCTTTAATTTGGTAGAACCCATTAATTCATTGGGTTCAGGCAATGTCCTTTAAGTGCCTTTTCCAAGGACACAATCGACTAGCTATCGACCAGTTTCGAACCTATAACCTTTCGTTTTTTGTCGCACTAAACCGCCAGACTAAGCGGTCGGACATTTTAAAACGATCCTAGTCACGAGTCCATCTTGGGTTCACAACTTGGCTCGGTTAAAAAAAACATACGACATTTCTCTAGCTGAATATTTCCACAAATGAGAATATTTCCACAAATGAGAATATTTCCACAAATTTCCACAAAAACGATTTTTTAAGCATGCTTGCTCTATTTGGCAAGTGAGTCGCTGGTCTTCATGCAGCCGAAAGTTTGTGGGATCGAAACCAGCCGCGACTATATAAAACAGTGGTGTTCCTCGGCATATGGATCGTCGAAAACCCAGGGAACAGTTAGGTTGTGGTAAAACTAAAGGAACAACGTCTTAAACATATATGACATACTGCAATGAGATATTCACCAATTGCCCCTGTAAAAACTATTGCGCCGACATTTTGTAATCTCTAGAGCTGCCTTGTAGTTTAAAGTGTGTTCGTGTTTTTTATTTTAACTGTAAGCTTTATGTCTCTACTTGCAGAAGCGAACGGGTTCTCTGGTTACCTAATCACCCTGTGAAGACCACAAGGTGTATAACGTTTGTTTCTGCATGCAAAAACGTAGTGAAATCCCTTTGGAATTAAAAGCAGGTAGCCTATTATCCTACAACAAATCTATGGAGCAAAAAAATCGTCAAAATGAGGGGGTGCTGAAAGTTGACATGATTTTGTATTAAAAAGTAATTGTACAAAACATAAAAAATAAACAAGCACGACGAGTAGGTACACCTGAAACGTTAAACATCTTTCAATTGCAACGAATAGTTAGAAATATGATTAAAAAGATAGAAACAAAAAGCAACAGATTTAAATAGCGGGTGTTAGTACGGTTGTCTTTTTTACGCAACAGTTACGAATCGCTGAGCAAATTTTCTTGATGAGTTTTTTATATTCGTGACGCATTCCTTTGTGCATAATGACGTAAATAACAGGGTTGACGCAACTGTTGAACCAAGTTACGTTGGATGCCGCCATATATGGTCTTGGATCACTGCAAAGTTAACGTAAAATTACAGTGTGTCTATTAAATTTCTGTGGTTCTATAGGATAGGATAGGATATTCATCTTTATCCCCGTGAATGGGAAAACCAAGGGGGTTATCACACGGGCAATCGTCAGATCACCTCGCGCCCATCGTCGGGTTACCGGAGCTATTGCAGTTTGTTGAATATGATAGACACGTTCCTTCAATTTAGTAGAACCCATTAATCCGCTGGGTTCAGGCTATGTCCGTAAAGTGCCTTGCCCAAGGACACAACCGACCAGTTTCGCACCTGCAACCTTCGATTGTAAGGCGACACACTTAACCGCTAGACCAACCGGGCGGACAAATTATTCAGGGCTTTACTGGGGAGCCGCGACCCTGCATTGAGTCGCAAAGAGTACATCAATTTCACACAAACTGCTAAATCTATTGTACTATTATATCTATATCAAATGTACAAGGGATCGCAGAAAATTTTAACAAAACGAGGTTGCGAGATTACAAGTTTTGGAAGCCTTGTTTTTACATTGAAATGTATCAACGACTGTAGCAATGTCTACATCGTATTTAACACAGTGTAATAGTTCCGATAACCCGGTTGTGGGCATGAGGTAACCTAATAACTCATTAGATGTTGTTTAGACGGTAAGCCGCAACCTTTGTTTTAAACAATTTTCCTTATTTAATCCAATATATTATTTGTAAATTATTTTAAATAAGTGCGTAAAAGTTTCATAAGTTTCCCACAGCGTTTTTAGCAAGGTAGAGCTACTGCGATAATATGTGACAGAACGTGACACAACCACTATATCATAACATCATTTGTGGCAGATAGTTTTACCTGTATTTTAAAAAGCTCACAATGAGGCTTGGAAGGAAAAGCAGGTTAAAGGTCACGCATATTATTATGCTCAGATACACCAGATGTTTCTCCTGAAGGTGGCGTTCTTGCTGACTTGGCGAACGAGTACGAAATGGCTGAAATGTTGAATCGAATCATAATCGTGTTTTTGCTGTTGACAATTACAACCTTATAAATTGTATCCATTTGCGCATCAGATTTTACAGATTTAATATTCATTTTTTATCGATTTTTATATCCATTTGTGCACCAATTCTAAAAAAAACAAGATAACCCGTAACTGAGCGTATTTACCAGACGTATTGAATATGTAAATATATCCGAATTTATCATAGCCAAAATCACAAAAAAGACAAATTAAAAAATAGATTTAATTTTAAGTTACTTGTTGCTATTTTTTTATAATATTGTGTAATTAATATATTAATGTGCGACTTGCCAGTCCTATATATAGCGCTAATTAAAAAAGTTGAAAAAAGCTGAAATTTGAAAACGAAATTTTTTTAAAAGTTCCAAAATGGTTAAAAAAATGCAGAAATATTAATAATAAATAATTCAGTCACATTTAATCTCATGAAGTTAATTGATTTGGCAGCTTTAGTAATTTAAAACAGTGATTGTCAAATGTTTTGTCCGAGTTTATTTTGATGTCGTCAAAACGGTCGTATACTGTTTAAGTGATTTTAAGTTTAGTTTATATTATTGTCGCACTTTGCCAGGTAAAAACAACAACAAACTACGTGGAGTTTTTTAATTTGTTTCAAACTAACAACACTGGAAATTTTGCTCTCGCATATCAAAAGCAAGCCTTGAAAACGTGGTTGTGTTGATCATGTGTTTGCTTCAGACTTAATATTACGGACCACATGAATACGCTTCACGGGCGACCAAGAAAAACATTCGTGGTCGAAGAATTTTTATGTAAGAAACGAAAAAATATATCTCGCTTGTGGGTTGACAGCGAAATTCATATCTGTGCGGGCTATAAAGAATGTATTGGAAGTTATTTTAATTTTAAATGACAATTTATTTTCATTGCATTTTGTTGTGAGAAAATGACTTTTATTATATTTAAAATAAAGGTCGACGTGTGAAAGCAGTAGTTAATGAGAATTTTTTGTTTTTTGACTCTTGTTTTTTAAAAATGAGTCAAAATAAGCTGTTTTTTTCAATTGACCGGAAGACAAAACCGTCGAAAACAGATGAAGGGTTGACAATTACACTGATAGATTGGTGTGGTATGATAGGAGAAACATGTTTTTAATTAAAATGGGAGTATATTTGCGGGGTAATTTTCATCAGGGCTTATATTGATGTGGATTATTTAATCAACATTGTTTAGGTTGGGTTTTAATATTTTGAAACGCTTTAGTCAATAAAGGCGTTTGTGACGTATTGAAATCGGCAAATACCAACGCCGGAAAAGAAAACGAACGAATTTGAGTTTAATTCATAAGTAAACAGCACGCAAATTCATAGATTTACCTAATTAACGGGTTGTCCGTTTAAACAAGCGTTCAAAGCTTCCGACGGGTTTGAGTTATTGTGCTGGTTCGTGTGTAATTGATCCTAATAAGAAATGATGAATGGTAGGGCTTACCTGTCGAGGGCTGTCGGCTTTCCATACAAATGTCGAGATTCTGCTCAGAACACTTGCGCTGCGTGTGACCCTTCGGCTACGGAAAGCGACATTTAGGACAGGATATTCATGTTTGTTCCGTGAATGGGAAAACAACCGTTAGATCACCTCGCGCCTACGGTCGGGTTACCGGATCTATTGCAGTGTGTTGTGTATGATTCACATGTTCCTTCAATTTGGTGAAACCCCACTAATCCGCTGGGTTCCGGCAATGACGGTTAAGTGCCCAAGAACAAAACCGACTAGCTAGCGACCAGTTTCGAATCCGCAACCCTTCGGCTGAAAGGCGACGCACTAAACTAGCAGACCCATCTGTCGGACATTTAACAAATTTCAACACTAAACATAAACCATGTTACAGAGTATGCCAAAAAATTGTAGATATCCGTACACTCGAATCGCCTGATACATATTTTATAAATAAATATTGTTAAAGCTAGAAATGTATTTTGTATTCATTAAATTACATTGGAACGTCGTACATTAGTTCACACAGTATGGAGTATATAAACTCAATATCAAGTGAAACATCCAGACCTGGAATAGTCTATGAACATAGACAAATATGTTTTGTTAAAAAGACGTGTAACTTAACCTTACTTTTATTTATACTTACTTATTACTAATCTTCGAATGTTAAAAAAGGGTAAAAAAGGGAAAATTCTTTCAGTAAGACAACAACACCGCTTAGTACTAATCTATGGTTATATTTGTTTACGTTTGGGTTGGGTTGATCTCGTTTTGATGTTGTCCACTTTCGTGGTTGCTTTGTTGGAGGGAAATGTTGGTTTCCGAGCTCTGTCGGCTGTCCCTTGTCAGCATCTTCAGCTGCAAAGATAAACTTAGCTTCATATATTCGGTACCTCTAAATATCCTTACTATACTTCGTAATTACAAAAGCCATGATATTAATGTTAGGTTTGGGGTTAAAGTTAGTTCTGGGGTTGAGATTAGTGTTTGAATTATTTCAGGGTTTGAATAGCAATCTAAGTGATCCAAGCGATCCTGTAGTATTTAGAGGCACCCCCATAAATTGGTCGAAGTTTATTTATTTTGAAATTATATCAAATATCAACTAATTGAAAAGTATATATACAGTAATATTTAGGGTGTAGATAAAAAAGAAAATTCTTTTAAATTAATTTATTATTACTTTTATTCAGAATTATCTATAGCCTATTTTAACTAAAGCGTAATATTAAGGCCTAAGGGTGTACAAAATAAGAAAATTCTTTAAATTGAAAGTACATAATTTACTGTGCTAAGTTTTGAACTCGAGATAGGATAATTATTGTCACGTTTTTTTACAATAAATCGGTTTGTGAATAACCCGAGCCAACCACTTTTTTACTAAGCCAAGTTTCGTAAGTAGTATACAGATCTTAAGCACCGCATACAAATGGTAAGCGTTTTCAATAAAACCATTATAAATCATCGTAAATAATTCGTGACTTACCCTGTACTCATTATACCCAGGATTTCTAGAAGCTTCGAATCTTTTGTTGCTCTTTTTGACGTAATATACCATCACTGTGTAGCTGATCACCATAATAATGGTTGGAACGAACTGGAACATTGCTCGAGTCGCCTGGAAGAAGGGAAACAATCAAATAATATGGAGCCTAGTTCCACTAACATATATGCACTTCCCATGAATCGAACCCGAGATACAAGAACAGGAGTCTTGTGTGTTATTGTACAACGTTAGTAACCCCTGTCTGTATATTTGTAATAGCCTAAGTAAAAAGTTAACAATCTAATTTGCACGGTCGATATTGTATGTGATATTGTATTGTACAACGCCGTCAGTTTTCGTTGCTCATACCCAACATTTAATTTGCATGGTCGAAGCCACTGCTTTTCCCAGGTCATGGAAGAGATAGCTAATTATCAGAGACGCGTTTTCCGTACAGCGGTCTTACTGTTTCAATGATTTTTAACCTTAGATAACACGTATTTCAAGAAATCTTGTAAAGCATCTGTGGGCACGCTTTTTTAATTATAGGGTCCTATTTCATTTTTAGAATGGCGGGCCAAGTCGAACCGCCACTAACATATAGTTTGTATTCAATACACTGCAATAGCTTCACGAACAGTGCTGTAGATCCGGCAATTGCGTGTAATATCGCCCACCCACCACACGAGCAATAAATCTCTTCTAACACCGGTTACCGGAACGTGAGATAACGTAGCTCATTACACAGTTGAATAATGGACAGTGGTTCAACATGGGTAATGTGGAGTACCACCATCTCGCAGTAATTAACCACAAAACTCAGCTTAAGACTTTTGAATTTACGCGTAGCCTCGAAATGTGTTCATTGAAAAATAATGTGTTGATTATTTTGTGTACATCAAAAATGGTTGCCGGCGTTCGACCTTCCGCTCGATAAAAGTTTACACATGTATATATTATGGTCGGATCCACATGGCGTTTATGATAGGTCAGAATGTTAATTCAAAAGTTGTAAATCGATTAGTAGAGAGTGAGAATAGTTATATTCCTCCAAAATATAATTTTGCGCTAAGTGTTTTACTAATATTATTTTTGATTCCACGATGAAAACACGAAGCAGGACCGTTGATAAATAATTTGAAAATGCGAGACGGCAAAACGACAGTTGTTAAAACTAAAATCCAATGAAATATTTATACTTACGGTATATTTAGACGTGGCCGCCAAACGTACGTAAAATAATAAATAACTGAAAAAATAAATACTTATAACATGTACAAAACGTAAAAAATAAGTGGAAAATGAAAAGTATATATATTAAAATGTTATATCTTGGCGCGTGCGCTGATTACTTGATGATGGCCTAGTAATCAACTCTTTGACAATAACTACCTGTCACATTTATAGTTATCTTTCCCGCCAAAAACCGTTAGACTTTACCGCCCATTTTATTTTATATGACCGTTGCATTACGTTTTAGTGTGGTTGTGTTTTAATGCTGCTTAAAGTGAATACAAGCATTTTATAAATATCGTTAAGAGCTGCTGACTACAGGTTATCGAGAACCCTGTCTAAAAGTTTAACATATAACACGTAAAAAAACGTAACAAATAAATAACTGGAAATATGAAAGTTCATTTTAAAGTTATCACACTACCTTCATATAGCCATCCCAAGCAGCCAGATGTGGTTGGCTCAAATTGACAAAAGTACACAAGAACTGTTTCTGGTTCCAACCGGTTATGGGCAGTTGATTGTTATAGTGACGTAACAATGATACAATGAGGTAAGGTAGTAAAAAAGCAGGTGCAAGGATCCAGCATATGAATATAACGATTCGTACGTTTTGGTCAGTGAATATTGATGTGTATCTGATGAAGTATTATTAATTTTACTTTACACGTCAAACCAGCGCCGACAAATCAGTTAAAGACTAAGAATATGATAGAATAGGATATTCATGTTTATCCCCGTGAATGGGAAAACCAAGGGGGTTAACACACGAGCAATCGTCAGATCACCTTACGCCCACCGTCGGTATACAGAGGTATTGCAGCGTGTTGTGCATGATAGACACGTTCCTTTAATTTGGTAGAACCCACTAATCTGCTGGGTTCAGGCAATGTCGGTTAAGTTTCTTGCCCAAGGACACAACTGACTAGCTAGTGATCAAACCTACAACCCTTTGAAAGGCGACGTACTACCCACCACGCTTATCGGTCGGACTAAGCAAATTAAGTTGTCAGTGCACTTTCTGTTGTTTTTGCTCTCATATATTTTGCCCGGGTAAATAACTTTATGGTCATAATGTAATGAATTAAAAGCTTTTAGTCCGTGCAAACGTAAGGTGGAACCATTTTGTACTTTTGCCTGGACTTCCAAAAAGTAGAAGTTACATATGTTTTTTAAATTCATATATATATATATGTACGATGTACCGTATTGGTGATACTGTTTTTGCTTAAAATTGCTATTTGACTAAACTGAAATGGTTAGGTCATAGAAAATATGGGCCACTATTCCAAAATACAGTGTCATTTTTTTACTTGAAATATATCTATTTATATTTATCTGAAAAATATGTTGTTGCAGTTTATTGTTCATGTTGCTGTTTATTAAGCGGTTTAAAAAGTTAAAAGGTTAATATGACGTCACAACTGGGTTTACCTGCTGGGCAAAACAACTCCAATAAGTCGGTTGAGGGTGATGGCAATAAGACACACAACAGAGGTGTAACCACAGGAAAAGTAAAAGAAAGCTTGTAAGATACAAGTTGTCGTTCCAAGAGGCCTGGTAAATATAGATTGGTTGTGTCATTTGTATCTTGGCGTTATTTAGTCCGAACGGTTAGTTTGGTGGTTTGGAGCGACGCCTTTTAACCGGAAGGTTGCAGATTTGAAACTGTTCGCTAGCTACTTGGTTGTGTCCTTTGGCAAAGCACTTAACGAACATTGCCTGGAACCAGCGGATTAATGGGTTCTATCAAATTAAAAAAACGTTTGTATCATACACAACACACTGTAATACCTCCGATAACCCGACGCTGGGCAAAAGGTGTTCTAATGATTGCCCATGTGTTAATCCCCTTGATTTTCCCATTTACAGGGATAAACATAAATATCCTATCCAAATTGCACTGGTTATTAATATCGAACAAAGAAACTACTATACAAAACACCTCATTACCACAAGCGAAACGTAGTCTAAACAGCGTTTGGGATTAACCTTCAAATTTATTATATTTTAAATGGATTAAGCGCGAAAGATTTCCTTTATATTATCTTTATGTGCTTTTCTTAATATACAAAATAATGATTCACACAACTAAACAATCACAGACAATTCTCCTAACTGAACAATCCCGTTACTAGCGCACAATAGCAGAAAGTACGCATAAGCCTCAGCTGTTGGTAAATACACGTTTGGTTAAAAATCTAGGGGACGCCGTTTGAAACGATATGATTTAGCTACATCGGCAAAAAAGTTGAATTTTTACAAACGGCGCCCCAGAAAAATCTTGATAAATAACCTATTTTAAGGCTTAACTAGTAATCGCCAGAAGGCACTTACACAAAAGAATTTTAAGACCGGTATAATCAATGTTACATTGATAATAAGGTAACGGCTGTGTTTATAAAAATAAGTTTAAAAACCGAAATTCGGAACTGTGCCGTCGACTTAAAAGTGTTAACGTTTGTGTCTGGTTTGACGTTAATCTGTTTGCAAAGAAACACATGGCTGCACAAACTGTGGGATGATAAAAATAAACGCTAGGAAATTATCGATTTGAACCACATTTTTCGGATTATCGAAATGCTAAATTCAAGATTCACATTCTCTGCGTTTTAAAAAATGCTCTATGTACTTGTTTAGCCTGTTATGACCATGTGAATAATAAGAAGAGTTCATCAAAGCGTAACCATGACATAATAAACTGTTATACGGTTGTAATTGATTCCTGCAAAAAATCAACAGGCTCTTTAAACAGTAGTACATCATTTTGCTGGTTAACCCCTATAGATTAGAGTAGTCGGCCCAAAAAGCTAAGGCGAGGTAGTCTGACGATTGCACGTGTGATAACATCTCCGTCCGTGTTTTCTTATATGCTCAGAAATAAAACAAACATAGTTTCAAATGATTAGTATAAAAATCATTGAAAATGCAGGGTTCCTTATGGGTGTTGTGAGGTTTATCCATTGGCGAAAACCAGTTTAATAAATCATTTTACCGCTTTTCTTAGCGTTGTATTTATCGATAAACCGACGTTTTTCATCGTTAAAAGCGTAACGGACCAACAAAATTCAAAGAAATTGATTTTTACGGCTCATCCGTCGAATCAAAACAATGCGAAATCGCAACACATTCCGAGTTATAGCAATGTCAGTGATCTATCTACTGCCAATGGATTACCCAAAACCACAAAACTGCAGTGTTTTTAAAAATATTACCCTAACGGTGAAAATAGTAAAAAAACATTCATGTATATCTGCGATTTTGGATAAAAATCATACATATTAAAAATAGCTCAATTAATTTTAGTATGTACTGGCCTTTACATTACTAGTTTCCTTACCAGTCCATTAGAATGTAGCCCATCACGTTAAATGGCATCATGACACTTGCTGTAAGTAGATCAATTATTGCAAGGTTGACTATCAGCATGTTAAAGCTATTGCGTCTCATGTCCCTGTTTCTACCAACCGCCAATATTGTAAGCAAATTCCCGCTTGTACCAAGAACGATGTCGATCATTCCAATTGTGATTCCCAGGTATCTGTAACAAAACAACATGGTGCATATGTTTATATCCGACCAGGGCACAAGGACAAGGAATGGTGCGGTTATACCGCACGTTGTTGAAAATTTGGATGTATAGAATTATATACAGACAGGATGTAGAATTATACAGACTTTACCACACGAATAATCGTTGATTACTCTGTACTCACAGCTATAGGTTATTGCGGTTAATTTAATGGGAAAAGACAGTAGAGTTTGTTTAACATATTAAACCACTGAGAAATTTTAGGACCAATTTGTTGCTATAATAAACGGTAGTCTTTATATCCTTTGATCTTAATTAAATTTTGATTGCTTATTATTGTTCTTTAGCCTAGGTTTAGCGGCCGCGTCAGCTATATTTCTTAATTTATATCCCTTTTTATTTTAATGACGTGTTGCCGTATTTTCCTGTTCATGTGTCGTGATTTGATTTGCTTGCCATTTTCTAACGGTGCCTCTAAATACTACAGGACCGCGTGGACCGCTTGGAGCGCATGGAGCGCTTAAATCGCTTGGAGCGCTTGGATCGCTTGGATCATACTTCGTAATTACAACAGCTATGATAATAATGTTAGGGTTGGGGTTAAAGTTAGTTCTGGGGTTAAGATTAGTGTTTGGGACAGGGTTAGAATTACATTCCATAGCAATATAAGTGATCCAAGCGCTTCAAGCGGTCCAAGCGGCCCTGTAGTATTTAGAGGCACCCTTTTCTAATAGTGGGGCAAAAAATGAATACACTAAACTAAAAACTAAACTGATAAACAATACACAAAACTGGACATGGTAATGGTAAGTAGTGGTCGCGTAAAACGGAAGAAATAAATAACCCGGGAAACGTGTGTTTATCTATACCTGAAGTCCGGAAATTCAATTAAAACTTCTCAAGGAACGCTTTTGGGCCTTTTTTTACATTACTACAAATCAAAAACTTGTCTCACGCTACTCCGTATACCAAAGCTATATATAACAAGTCCGAATTGGGTCGACAAAAATATATAGTTTGACCTCAATAATCATACAATATCGCATATTTAAAACCTTTCTTACTTAATTGTATAGAGGAAGCACGGACATTTTTAAACAAAAATAACTAGATTAATAAAGGTTTTTGGTCAATTTATAAATAAATGTAAAATTTCGACAAATCTTCGAAATTACTCGAAAAAAGACCAACAGAATATTTTTCGCTAATATCGTCGAAAATTGGCAGTTTTGGCGGATTTTCACGTCACTTGGTTGTCGGATTAGGTTTGGAGACTACCGGTGCGAAAATGGCTTAGAAGCAATTGTGGTATTACGTGTTAAACTTATATGTTACAAGACAGCGTTCAATTACATAGTAACGCATATTATCACTGTATTACCAAAAATACCATGAACTTAGAAATATATCTGCGAAATACATCTAATAAGCACAGGATCTAGTGCAGGTCATACAACATACTGTTAGCTTCGTTGACGCAATGTTTAAGCCCATTGTGACGTAATACAGCTGTATTTGCGCAAAAGCGTATAACTACAGAGCATTATGTAAATCTATACTCTATAGGAATAGGGTGTTAGTTTTATTTAATACGTTTCTAAATGTGCCTTGACTGAAAAAGGTTGCGTAGCACTGATTTATAGAGTTGAGTGTCTAGTAAACGGAATTTTTACTTTCAAACAAGGTTTTTGTTTGGGGAAACTGTTTCTAATTGACTTACCGCTAGTTCTATTTATAGAAGCATTCTCGCCCAAGTCCGACCTATCTACCGCGGTGAAACTATATCGGCCGTGTAAGTAGTTCAGTTACGGTCGGTTTGCAGTCAAATTTTTGTGGCTTGGTCTTGGAATGTGTGAGCTCGAAGCGAGGTATAACAAATTCCTTTTAACCCTGGCTAGCGTTTAATTTGTAGTTTTCCTGTTTACATAATTCGAGAATCTGTTGTATCAGTCCAGCACATTAAAGTATATTGGTATATAGGCGGTAAAAAACTAAAAAAAGTGAAAATATATAAAACTAAAAGTGAAAAAAGTGAAAATATATAAAGCTAAAAGTGAAAAAAGGGAAAATATATAAAACTAATCAGCAATGCTCGTTATTAAACGGTAGTGGGGAATGGTTATCGTGGCTGATTTATATACAAAATGTGACACTAAATGGCTGTGACTTTGCCCCACCCCTTTACAAACAAATCACTAATAGACCTTAACTGTATTAGCGTTGCGGAGTTTTTTTTAATTTGAACTATATTTAATTTTCGTAGTTTATTACAACTCGAAAATGCCATTATATTAAAAGATCGCCGTGTGCAGCAGGAGGCCGTGATTTTAAAACTGCTTTGTAGTGGCTTATGATATATCATTTCGGCCTTTAAATATTAACCTTATGTGTGTAAGTAAGTGTTTATATTTAGGTGAAGTACAAGTCAAAGTGTATTTTATTGCTGCCTTCCCTATACATAATCCACCGCACAAAATAAAACTTGTAAATCAAGTATACTTGACCAGCATCTACCAAATCATTTAGTTATAAAAATAAAGGCAAATCGAATGGTTGTAGGTGCGTCGAAAAGTATTCATCTACGTATACGTATAGTCGAAAAGTATTCATCTACGTATACGTATAGCCGAAAAGTATTCATCTACGTATACGTATAGCCGAAAAGTATTCATCTACGTATACGTATAGTCGAAAAGTATTCATCTACGTATATACGTATAGTCGAAAAGTATTCATCTACGTATACGTATAGTCGAAAAGTATTCATCTACGTATACGTATAGTCGAAAAGTATTCATCTACGTATACGTATAGCCGAAAAGTATTCATCTACGTATACGTATAGTCGAAAAGTATTCATCTACGTATACGTATAGTCGAAAAGTATTCATCTACGTATAGTCGAAAAGTATTCATCTACGTATATACGTATAGTCGAAAAGTATTCATCTACGTATATACGTATAGTCGAAAAGTATTCATCTACGTATATACGTATAGTCGAAAAGTATTCATCTACGTATACGTATAGCCGAAAAGTATTCATCTACGTATACGTATAGCCGAAAAGTATTCATCTACGTATATACGTATAGTCGAAAAGTATTCATCTACGTATATACGTATAGTCGAAAAGTATTCATCTACGTATATACGTATAGCCGAAAAGTATTCATCTACGTATATACGTATAGCCGAAAAGTATTCATCTACGTATATACGTATAGCCGAAAAGTATTCATCTACGTATAGTCGAAAAGTATTCATCTACGTATATACGTATACGTATAGCCGAAAAGTATTCATCTACGTATATACGTATAGCCGAAAAGTATTCATTTACGTATACGTATAGTCGAAAAGTATTCATCTACGTATATACGTATACGTATAGTCGAAAAGTATTCATCTACGTATACGTATAGCCGAAAAGTATTCATCTACGTATATACGTATAGTCGAAAAGTATTCATCTACGTATATACGTATAGCCGAAAAGTATTCATCTACGTATATACGTATAGTCGAAAAGTATTCATCTACGTATATACGTATAGCCGAAAAGTATTCATCTACGTATACGTATAGTCGAAAAGTATTCATCTACGTATATACGTATAGTGGAAAAGTATTCATCTACGTATACGTATAGTCGAAAAGTATTCATCTACGTATATACGTATAGTCGAAAAGTATTCATCTACGTATATACGTATAGCCGAAAAGTATTCATCTACGTATATACGTATAGTCGAAAAGTATTCATCTACGTATATACGTATAGTCGAAAAGTATTCATCTACGTATACGTATAGTCGAAAAGTATTCATCTACGTATACGTATAGTCGAAAAGTATTCATCTACGTATATAATATTCAATACGGTAGTTCAAAGGGGAATTTTTTGATCTAAACATATAATTCTATTCAACCGACTTACCGAAACTGCTGTGTCGCATGTGAAAAGTCCGTAGCATTTTCGCTTCCATTCATACCTAGAATTTAATACAAATCCTAATACCCGCTGTGTATACAACTTCTTTACAAAACTAGGATGTCTGCCATATAATAAAAGTGAAATACGTATAGTTCAAATTTATTGGGGTACTCAAAAGTAAATATTGGTTCAAAGCCTAAAAAACATGACTCATATATAGGTGACTAAGCATTGTACACGACAAACTATCTGCACTAGATTCGCACATGACGTACGTATACACAATGAATAATGAATGCGCGATGGGTTGGAAGGTGGTATATACTATATTGTCGTATAGACACATAGGTATCTTATGCACAGACTTGTAAACATAAAAGCGTTAGGAAAGTTAAGAAAGAAATTATGAGATTCCTGAAAATAAGTTGTGTTTCTTTATTTTCGGTTTGGATTTACACCCTTTATAGGTTAAAACACCTTTTTAATCCATATATATTTATTTGATAAGTTAGGTTTTTATTTTGTTGATTTACACTCTTTTTATCTACAAGGTTATTACTATAATACTGTGAAAAAGTTACTGATGTTATACGAACCAAGTATACACTTTTCCTGTTCAATAGCCTTGTAATAATATTCTAACCATTAATAGTTTTCCGTAATAATATAACAATACACCATTGTTTTACCCCTAATTCCCTATTAGCGTTAATAATTATTTAAAGTCGCCGTCGTACGACAAAGGTCTAAAAACAGACATGCACTAACTATACATCCGCCTGGGTTTTATTCTGGCACACCGAATGTTATCCACATGTTGAAAGACTAAATAGCGATGTCACAGCTATATTTGTGGGTCGTTTAACGCGACAGTGCTTGTGCCTGATACGACATTGTGTCCAGATTACCTAGTTGTCTCATAATTTATTTTCTCTTGCCTTCGCAAAAGTTCCGAAACGCCCTAATTAGTAGCTTCAATTTTGCGAGATGGCCACCAATGTGTTGTTTTCATGCTGCTACCAGAATGAGTCGACTCACAGGACACAGGATTAATTGACCCAATAAATACCACAGAATGAATACTATTCTGGAGTATCAAATGACTCGAAACACCACGTCATCTACGAATGACTCAAATGTACTGTCCATCAAGGCCACAGTGCAAAACCCAAGCACGTAGACAGTAGACACATAACGTTACGTCAAACAATTTCGCAGTTGCAGCAATGTTAATCTGTTACCAGCTTTTTCTAACGTATTTTTTTCTTTTCGACTTTTTAATGATGTTTTTTTCCATTTCGCAATTAACTCGAAATCTTGTCTACACGTATGCATTACATCAATGCTCATATAGTCAAATACACACATTAGCATGACAACAAAATTCGACTTTGTATTTGCTCTTTGTAAGCTATAGCCCTCATCTGCGACCTTAAAGCCTTTCCGACTGAGCTGAAAATTTTGATTCGTTACATTGAACGCAAAGAATTTTAAAATTTCATCGAGTTTATTTTATGTCTGGAGGGAAGCAAATTAATTCCGATGCGTCTGACGTGATCCAGTTGACCTGCGAACTACTGATCAACAGGTCAAGTACTTACCGATGTAAAACATGTGATTGCTTGTTTTTCGGAAACGCGATCTGTTTTATTTGAAATAAAGGCCATATTTCGTAGAAACTTTATGTTTGACAATAGCTGCTTAAATATAATGCGTAAGAAATACCGTAAAACCTATATTTAAGCGCCACCTCTATTAGAAGCGCCACTTTTAAGAAAGATTTGAAAAATAGAACGCCATGGCGGTAAAATAGAGGTTTTACAGTATTTAGACAACGTACTGGCCATATTCTTGTAGCCAGATATCAATACGGTATTAAAAAAATAACAAAATAATGTGGATTAGAGTTGAAGTTATTGAGCAATTTTGCAATTTTTAAAATTCAAAAATAAGATTAAAGCTTGCTTGCAAATACAGTAGTATTACCAGTCGCCATAAATAACACATTATATATTGGTTTTTATTTAAGCATTGTAGCCCATATGGTTCCATTAAGCATTGAAACTTTTTATAAATAAAACTAGATTTTCGTGTCAAGATGCAGCATTGTGAATATGTGTATTGTAATGTAAGTTCTTGCAATAATAACCTTAGGCCATATCGTACTGCCATTGTCATAGTTATGCTTGTGAGGTCACATAGGTAACTTGATAGTATTGAATTTCTAGATTATTAATTGCTAGAACATGCGTTTTTAACTGGGGGTATCTGTACCCCTTTGGGGCTACAAAGAACGGGGTAGGAGATGCAATAAATATAAAAAGCATAAATTGTAAGATGTACGCGAGCCAAAAAGGTTAAGAAACACTAACCTAGAATATATAAGATCGCGGTTTTACGAATACAACATAAGAGTGTCGGCCTTTGTACATTTGCTAAAACTAACGAAAGATATATAGCCATTTACAATAACATATATATATATATAGGAAAAAGCATAAGCAAAAACTAAATATGAATAGGTAACGACATATTTACATAATAAACTTACGGTTACTAAACGCTCTAAAGTTTAAACAGATCAATTAACTTAACCCAAATCTTATCTTGGCTCAATTAGGCAATAGCCGTATACGTACATACTGTTAGTCTAGGACTCTAGGCCATCGACTTAATTAGCGTAAGATGCAAACACAACATTACAACCTATGTAATGTATGGAGTAGACTTGACTGATTCACACATAAAACTACATAAAACCGGCCCCAGTAACGAACCCATCACAGCAGTTTTAAAGCATATAAACGGTCCAAGTAAAAAGCAAGACTGTTTTAAGACAATAACTCATTTATATATAAGCTACTGGTATATATACACAGCTGTTTTTAACTAGCGTATTTAACAAATCAAATAGCAAATATCATAAACCGCATTTTGGTTGTATTTTCTACCACGTGTCGACCGTCGATTTAAACAACAATGGATAGATGCTTAAAACGGATTTCTCGCTAGTAATTTGGGAGCATTCAGGTGTAAAACAAACTATATCCTACGCTGGAAAATGTGGGTTTATTCACCAAGTACAGTAGTTTAAATTATTGACGGCATATTGACTTGAAATTGCTGATTGTCAAAAAAATGAGTTTTTTTTAAAGGCAATGCTTGCAAAGTCATTAAGATCAATACAAAGAAAAAAATGCGTGTATTTGTGCATTCGCTACTAAGATATTAACGTTTAAAGTTAAACCAATAGTGCGAATGTACAGTGAAAATATTTTTTTTTAATTACAAGTTTTTAGGGTATTTGTAGGTATATTATGCTGGTAGTATACCTTTTCACTGTAAGTGTGTTAATATTTATTTAACTTGACTAAAAAACTATGCCAGAACGGCAAGGAAAGGTATTGTTCAACCAACTAACCGTACCTTTAATCAACGAGCCGCGCTATATTAAAATTGCCATCGGACACCTAACCCTGTCTTTCCAACACCTAACAAATGCAGGAACTTGTTTTTTAAAATTAAATATATATATTAGGCCACCGAAATAGATACCAAACATGTACCGCTTAAACGTTTGGTTTTCCTGTTTGTACAATCGCGTGTAAAAACAAGAACGAATTTGCGGTTAGCATGTTTAAACAATTTTACCAGTTCGTATTTGACCAGTTTAATTTTGTAGTGTATTCCAGAAACACATATGTACTAAGTTTTAGTAACTAAGGTAAATATACGGAACTATAACTAAACATAACTTAAGTAACTAGATTCTTTATGGCTACATAATGTAACTTTACACGTAACTAAGACTCATATGTCATACGTTAAATCGACTGAATGTGTTTTAGCACTGCTCGCCTATCTAGTAAATGACCGGAAACTAAGGATCGGTCAGTTTCATATACTTAACTAAATTTTCCGGCCGTTTCACGCAAGTCCTTGTAGCGGACTAATGTAATCTGCTGGTGGTTAATTCGCTTAAATATTGCCTCTCAGGAAAAAAAGGTTTTGGAAGCCTCATCTTCACCGCATGAGAGAGATTACTGTTGTGTTTTACTTGCTACATAAATCCTATTTGCCTGTAATGATACGGTTTCACATTTAAAGCTCAGATATTTAGTAATGCGCTATGACGACAAAATAAAGCATAAATATACTTTTTGTATTTGACACTTGTAAAATAAAAAAAAAGTTTGTTTTGAGATTATTTTAAATATATGCTGACATCAGAATTACACAAATAATGCAGTATTAACAGTACTGCACAGTAATAATTGCAGCAAAAGACCAAAGAGTCACCGTTACCTGCACCTTTTGTGTTAAGTTAAATAAATAATAAGAAAAGCAAGATAATGCTGCATAGTCTAACACTCTAATAGTTTTAATAATTGTAACTGTAAATTATACCGACTAAAGAATAGACGAAATTTGATGTGTAAAGTGTAAACAAGTAAAACGTCAAGTTGTCAACATGCCAAATAAATAAGTGTACCGACGTACCGAAGAGAGTGGTAACACCATAATTGTTATTCAGACGCAGCCTTTTTGCCACAAGTTCTTTCATCGAGAGCTATGAAGAAAGGGTTCTCTTGTTTGGTACCAGTCGATGGCCTTATACAGTATTCAAATGTTTAACTCGTAATAGACCAAGAATTCGTTGCCACTATTATGGCGGTATATGTCCTATCAAAAGACGGTTACATTTTTATTAAACTGCAATCTTGTATAGTCTCTTTTAATTATGTGCTAAAATATACCCAGCGAATTAATGGGTTCTACCAAATTGAAGGAACGTGTTTATCATATACAACACACTGCAATAGCTCCGGTAACCCGACGATGGGCGCGAGGTGATCCGACGATTGCCCGTGTGTTAACCCCCTTGGTTTTCCCATTCACGGGGATAAAGATGAATATCCTATCCTATCCTATACAAATACAGTGGAACCGCACTTACCTAACCACCTATGGAACCGTCGGTTAATACTTAGACCAATGTGAAAGATTTGGGGTAAGTGGATGTTATTTACCTAGGTATATTGGTGGTGGATATGGTTTCCTTAATGGGTGGAATGCATATATTATGAATTTATACTGTTTATTCATATCTGGCAACTTTCGGCTCTTTCATCCTTTTGATGCGGATCTTATTATTTCATTTGCTACTGTAGCGATTCCTTAGTAAGTTTAATACCCATGTATAAGTGAAACAAACAAAATAATACTTGCGTCTTTATCTCACAGTGTTGTTTCCCTTTTATTTCGAAAATAATATTGGTTTTGCGGCTCCTAGTTATTTTTATTTTGTAGAATATCGGTTAAAATGGCTCTTAAAGTGCAAAAGGTTGCCACCCCTGATATACGGAGATAGTTGTGTAATATTGCTGCAGAAAATTTCTAATTGGCTTCCGTTTGTGAAAAACATCAGCATCAGTCAATTTCATTCTATTTTGTAAAATATTTCGGGTTGAAATACAAAATTTTAAAAACAATACTACGACAAATACGGCATGAGTTATGATGTTGACTGCTAAATGTCATATTCTGTGTCAAAACTAGTAAAAGCCTGCGTCAAGCGAATTATACGCGTTTCCTCCGAGTTTTAATTTGTTTATTATGAAGACAAGTCACCGACGCACCGACTTAAACCTAGCGGGGTAATTTCTCTCTTGTTTTGCAGTGAACTAACAGTCGACTACTATAAGTTTGTGGGATCTTGTCAATTAGTATTCGAAGATTAATGGGAAGACTTGTGTTTTTTAAACTAAATGGCAAAGCATATGTCGACTCAATAATATTGTGGCGTCATTGCACCAGGAGTTCAAAAACAAAGCGTTTTTTCCAAATCAAACGTTTTCGTTGTAACGACTTTCGGTGCCGGTTTGTATCTCTTTTGTACACCAATTGCTATATTTCACTTTGTCTACCTTTGCTAAACCAAAGTGCAAAGTGCATGTAATAACACAGTGATAGTTTCTCAATGTGTTATTGCAAAGTGCCCGATTTGGACATTTTGTTAACTTGCCAAATTAACATAGATTTACTAATCTGGAATATTAAAGCTGGGTTTAAGTCTTTTCTGGATAGCTTAAGCTCATTTGCTATATAGCCCACATCCGATTACGTGAAGTATTGCGGTAGTTCCGCCGAGACCAGACTCAGGTATAGCTTGGTTGGATAATCATGATTATCCCGTGATAAGTCAACGAGATACGTTAACACAGTTTATCGTCCGATTATCTTTTTGGCCTTTTGGAGCTATTCCAATGTGTTTGTTATAGAGTGGCGACTTATATTAGTTCGTTCCAATAATTTCTTGGGTACAACTATAACACTATATCCTTTTCTCGCGACCGTCAAATGTCCATCCATAATTATAAGAGTTTTGTTTGCTAAAAAGAGTCAAAATTTTCGTAGACACTCATGAACCGAATGTAGAAACTGATTTGCGTACAACCATATACTTATGCGGCCAGTAATCTTTACAGTTTGTCTTATGTACGATCGTGTGACCCAATGGTTACCGCGGTCGATACATAAATACCAAAACAGTCTTAGAGACGAGTCCATCACGGATTCCCGAATCTTAGACCGGTAAATATTGTACATCTACGCGAAGCACATACGTAGCGGTTTGCGTCTAAACGGCGCGTTGCGGTAAAACTCCAGCACGCTTCGGGTCAAGCACACACTTGCGTCAGACAAACGAAGTCAAAAGATGTGGCTCATTAGCGTCAAACCGCTTAATTATGGTTTTTGCTTCAAATTAGGATAAACGAATACGTCCTTAAAATTCTTGTTTAAAAAAACTAAATACCAAGAAATCGGCCACATCACAGACAAACTGCATGGTAAATTTTGACCCTTTTCTCTGAAGATAAAAGTCGTTTCTACTAAATGATAATCGGATAAATAATAACTAATTTCTACGTAGAAACTAATTAACTTCGGCACTATATAGAAATCCTATCTAAACCCATATTGCTTTAGGGTGATTTGTGAGTAAAAATAAATGGATAAAATGGTATATTCATGTTTATCTCTGTGAATGGGAAAACCAAGGGTGTTAACACACGGGGCAATCGTCAGATTACCTTGCGCTCACCGTCAGGTTTAGTCCCAAATATTATATGCCCTTTCCGTGAATAAATTTAACCGTACCGCATTTGCTAATGGTATTTAACGCTTATAATAGAGGTTTATGTAAATGGTCGTTTTCCCTGCTGGGGGGAAACTAAAAGGATAGTGGGAAGGAGGGAAGGAGGGAAACTGCATATTAAAATCCAGATTATGACATTAGAGTTAGTTTTAAGCATAGGGTTGGAGTTAAGGTTAGTTCAGGGGAGGGTTTAAATTATTTTTTGTAATTTTAGTGAGCAGTTTTCCTCATTTTCTCATTACCTCTTTCCCTCCTATTAGTGTTACCCGTTTTCCTATATACAAGGGCAGCACGCAGCTTGGATTCGCCGAAGGATCAATGACATGACTAATCGTATATTCCGCAGTTCGTTGACTTTCAAATAAACACCCTGTGTTGTGAGGGGACGTATCAATCCGCATGTGGTGGATGGAACTTGTGTGAGTTAAATCTCCATGGTACCATCACGTATACATGTTTCGTCACCAAAACTTTGATCGCTCTAATGCACTTGGTGGTTTAGCGACTCATTGCCGAAGTTGGACGAAAATCACGGTCGTGTGGCCAAACGGATAGCGCGACCGATACATATACCGACCAATACAAGAACGGTCGAAGTGACGAGTCCATCATGACTTCAAAACTTGGCTCAGTAAGAAAAATCGTACGGTAGGGTGGCCTAATGGTAAACGCGACCAATACATATACCAACTACCCAAAAAATAACTTTCTAAGGAACGATCACATCATGAGTTCAAGTCCTAACCCGGTAAAAAACGTTGGACTCAAATCGTAAATTTTAAAACTTCTCTGAATTATGT
>CH000003.1:256918-278558 GCA_000149265.1 Ciona savignyi | reverse complement strand
GAAATTCAAAAAAACTAAGAATCTGTTAATGACCACTTCAGCATTATATTTTGTTGCAGTTTATTCACCACTCAATAAAAATTTATTTCACTAAATTATTGAATTTTTCATTGAATTTCATTTATATTTTAAAATTGTTTAATTTTTAAAATTTAATTTAAATAAGCTAAAATTAATCAAAGTCAGAAGTTTAAACTCCTACAGACTGCAGACTTTAGTATCATATTTTGTTGCAGTGTATTCACTACTCAATGAAAGTATGAACAGAATTTACATCTAAAACTTAATTACAGGTTGTGTTTCAGTAGTTGAGGTTTATTATTACTGCTCTCTTTTAATTTTTCGATATTTTATAACACCAGCAATAACCATCCTTATATTTATGATCTAATTAATTTGATTATATTTAAATCTTAGACTTAATCAACAATAATAAGTTTGGACTAGATCAAAGATGTCCAAACTGTGGCTCACCTGAGATTTTTGTGCGGCCCGCTAGTCATTTTCACTCCAAGTAGTATTTTGAACTTAGAATCTTAGCCTAATTCAAATATATCAGTCAGCTTTCAGCGGCGCAGTAATAGTAGGCTATAGTATGGATGCAACAGGAATATAGGTTTTATATAACTATAAGACTCTGCGGCCCATTGAATTATTTTAAGTGACAATGCAGCACACTACAATAAAAGGTTGACATCCCTGGCCTAGATGATGGCTCTATTATCATATTTTGTTGCAGTTTATTCACTTCTCAATGATAGTATGAAAGTATATTACACTATTAATAATCCACCTTTCAACAGGATCCGTATCATCTGCTTGTTTTACAGAAGTTTCAGGGAAATCGTAAGTTTTTATATTTTTTACCTTTACTCCATATATCATAAGTCATTTTTCCCCCTAATTTGTAATGTGTCTATTCACTGACGTGTTTTAACTACTATAGTTTTGCCGTTTTATCCTGTCTCCTTAATTTAAAATAATTGTTTCAATCTTTTTTATTGTAAAGAAAGAGCAAAAAATAAACTAAACTAAAAATACACACAACACATCCTTCCAATACAGACATGCCACCATGCCAGCAAACTTCAGGGCAAATTCAGTTCCCACAAGACCACGACGACCTGCCTCCTGCCCAGTCACTACCCCACAAGACCCCCCTCGTATTAAAAGACTCAAGTTTGACATCGTCACACAAGTGAGTTTTTCCATATTTTTGGATTTCTGTAACTTACGTTTAGAATAAATCATTTTCATGACTTAATTATCAATCTAAGGTATTTTTTCGATATGCTGTCAATACTCCTGGATGAATATAAAGGCATAAAATTGAAAAATTGCTTCAAGGAAGAGCAACTTTTAAACAAATTAAGTTAAAGTCTTTTGCAAAACTGGGAAAAACTCACAGTTGTTGGAAATTACTGATTTAAACAGCAAGATAAAATAAAAAATGACAAAACCAACCAGATTGTTGATTCCAGAACCAGAGATGGGCGGATTACTTCAAGGAGGAGATTTCCTACCTCCTCCCCAACTACGAGGATGTGATGCAGAGATTGGTGAAGGAACCGGTTGCTCCTGGAGTCCGGAGGAAAGGGAGGAGGGAGCGACCGTCGAAGCAGTTCGTTCTTCGCCTCTCGAAACCAAAACCCATGTTCGTCTTCTGTTTTTATTAAAAAATCATAGTTTATTCATGCTTATCTCTGGCATTGAATATATGTGTTAATTAATTCTATTTTAGTTTTACAATGTGTAATAGGTTTCACCAGTGCACCCCAACCTTTTTTCCCTCAATGCACATTTAGGATAGGATATCCATGTTTATCCCCATGAATGAGAAAACCAAGGGGGTTAACACACGGGCAATCGTCAGAACACCTCGCGCCTATCGTCATAAATTAGACGACACATTGCAGTCAAATTTATACAATGGGAGGTCTTCTGACAAGCTATATACATTTGATATTATATTAGCGAAGTGTCTGATAGCCGTAATATTCGAATTTGCAAAAACTAAAATCCTTTTTATTTGGTATAAACTGTGTTTAAAAAAATATTATTATTTTAGCATTATCTTGTGGCACAGTAGTGTGTACACTGGTTGCGGAGCACTGCTCTGCACTTATGTTTATCCCCATCAATGGCAATATGCGGGATGGTATATCAGGAATTTTCTACACAGGTGGTCAGGTCAATCTTATGCTTACAGTTTGGTTACCAGTAATGTAGCAGGGTGTTAAATATAAAGACATTTGTAAAATTTTTGTTTAACCTTTTAAACAACTGGGTTTATAAAAAAAACATTTTGCTGTTTCAGCAATATGTTGGTATCTATCCATCTTATTTTAAATCACAACCTTTAAAGTTGATACAGATTGGCATTAAAATATGCAAGAAAAAAAGGTAGCTTTTAGAAATATAATGATGTCTAAGTTTTGTTATTTTTTTGTGATAACATTTGCCCGATCCAGCAACATAATGACTATGTTTCTTATTTCAAAATTTTAACCTCAAAGTTAATAAAGAATGGCATCATAATATACAAGAAAACAGGTAGCTTTCAGAAATGTAATGATTTTATTATCTTTGTTTTTAGAATTTGACTTTAATTGTAACATAAAGATAATAATGAGTTGACTATGGTTGCCAAATGTGTTTATTGCAGATTGTTATGTCAATTCGTTTTAATTTTGGTGGTTAGGATTTTAAATTTTTTTAAAATTAAGCATTTCAGCCAAAATCATTCAGCTAAACCCAAAAACTCAATAGTAACCGAGCCTTTGAAATTTGGTTTAAAGCAAGCAGCAAAAGAGGCGTAATATTGATACACACAATAAAGGCGTATTGTGTATATAGTGTGTATTTTTGTATTCAATTCTACAATCCCCAATACAAACTTGTTCTTTGTGGTTGTGTTGCTAGAGTCAACATTCCATTCAGGTTGCCGTCCAGACATGTAAAACACTGTGAAGCACTCTCCATGGGCATGGGGTGCGATAACCATGCGGTTGCTTTACAACAACACGCAAGTGATGCCACTAAAAATGTAAAGGTTCAAAAGAAACGGAAAAAGTAAGTTTTCAAAATAGTCCGACCGGTTAGTCTGGTGGTTTAGATCGGCGCCTTTCAGCCGAAAGGTTGCAGGTTCGAAACTGGTCGCTAGCTAAATGTTGGCTGTGTCTTTGGGCAAGGCACTTAACAAACATTGCCTGAACCCAGCGGATTAATGGGTTCTACCAAATTGAAGGAACGTCCCAATTATACAACACATTGCAATAGCTCCTGTAACCCGACGGTGGGCGCGAGGTGATCTGACGATTACATGTGTGTTAACCCCTTTGGTTTTCCCACCAGGATAAACATGAATATTCTATCCTATCCTATTATAGAATTATCATGTAATGATGGTCCCTAGGTTAGGAAAATGTGGGTTATTAAAAAAATGCAACCAGAATGACACATATCCACAGCTTGTGGCACTCTGCAAAGGTGCTGATTCTTTTTCATACATAATTCCATTAGATTGGAGAAATGTCTAGTAAGTAGGTTGCCCATGGACACACATGTTTAGCAGTGGCTAGGTTGTGATCACATAACCTGTCTCAGCACACCATTAAGTATAAATGACTTGAAACATAACGTTTTGTTAATAAATTCTGAACATTACCTTATTGTTGATAAGTGCAGTTGTGATTTAACACCTTACACCTCAATTATATCATATCATATTAAACAACCTCAAGCAATATTACACACAGCATATATATATATATATAAACCTGATATATCGGATTTAATTATTGTTGGTTTTGTTTGTTAATTAATAAATTATCGCCGAATGTATGTTATAATTCGAAAAATAAATTAAATTGAATTGAATTGAATTGAGTTGATAGATTCTGTTTGCAGAAGGAGGAAAAAACGTGACGCTCGAACCAGTTTTCTTACGACGTTTTTATCGGAACTAGACGCAGCGGAATTAAGCAACTCGGACAATGATGGTAAGACAAATAGAATTTGTCAAATTTATGTAGTGAGACAGAGGTGTCACCAATGTTGGTTTGATCAGCCAGAGATTGCATATTTTAGAACAGTCAATTTTTTATTCATTTTTTTATTAACCAAACTGTTTTACGAACACATGGTAACTTAGTCACCAAGACTTTTTTATATTAGAATAGGATATTTATGTTTATCCCAGTGAATGGGAAAACCAAGGGGGTTAACACACAAGTAATCGTCAGATCACCTCGCGCCCATCGTCGGGTTACCGGAGCTATTGCAGTGTGTTATGTATGATACACACGTTCCTTTAATTTGGTAGAACTCATTGATTCACTAGACTCAGGCAAAGGCTTAAAGACGACGCACTAAACCACCAGACTAATCTGTCAAACATACCAAAGGGTTGTGGGATCAAAACCAGCTGCTATCTAATGGGTTGTGTTGGCAACTTCTTAACACAGTATTTTATATAATAGCCCGGTTAGTCTGGTGGTTAAGTGTGTCGCCTTTCAATCGAAAGGTTGCAGGTGCGAAACTGGTCGCTAGCTAGTCGGTTGTGTCCTTGGGCAAGGCTCTTTACGGACATTGCATGAACCCAGCGGATTAATGGGTTCTACCAAATTAAAGGAACGTGTCTATCATATACAACACACTGCAATAGCTCCGGTAACCCGACGATGGGCGCGAGGTGATCCGACGATTGCCCGTGTGATAACCCCCTTGGTTTTCCCATTCACGGGGATAAAGATGAATATCCTATCCTATCCTATAATACAGTGCAATAGCTTATGTATCCGGACTGAAGACAAATGATCTTGTGATGATTACCATTGTTCTCTCCTCCCCAGCATTTTTATAAACATGAGTAAACTATCCCAACTCTCCAAAATATTTTTTTTTTTCAAATATAGTTCCCGAAGGCCACGAGATGCAGCAAGGAAAGTTGGACAGAAAGAAATCATCTCAATCCTTATTCCTTGACCTGCTGGACACAGATTGCTCGGATAATGTGGAAGGTCCACTTCAAAGGGAGGACTCATCCTCTACAAGCAATACCTCAGTAAGTTCATGTTATTTTGAGTGTGACCTTAATGGGGCGGGATTACGGTGATACTTGCAATTCTCAGATTGTCCGAAAGTTGTATAACAGTTTTAGCAAAAATCGTAAGTATAAAAAGTAATAATTTTCATGTTACATTTTTTATATGTAATGGCTACTGTCTAGACTTGATCAGAGCCCTTATACTAAATCGTGCCTGGCCGGTTAGTCTGGTGGTTTAGTACAGCGCCTTTCAGCCTAAGGGTTGCAGGTTCAAAACTGGTCACTAGCTAGTCGGTTGTGTCTTTGAGCAAGGCACTTAACAGATATTGTCTGAACACAGCGGACTAATGGGTTCTACTTAAATTAAAGAAACATGTGAATCATACAACACACTGCAATAGCTCCCGTAACCCTATGGTGGGCGCGAGGTAACACTGCAGTAGTTTAATTAACCCGGCAGTGGTCGCAAGAGTTAACGCTTCATGTGTTTTCCCAATTCCTAAGGATAATAATGAATACCCCATCATTATTTTACCATTCACTAGAATACCATCTGCAATCTTACTGTCAGAATGGAACAATCCAATGATTCAGAAGTTATATATTTATTGATACTTCCTTCCACTATTTATATATATTCAGCTTCCATCTAGTAAGTTTTACCCTTGCAACACCACAGGTACATTGCATGGAAGGGACACCTGCTGCTAATCCGCTGTTTAAAAAACGTGACAGAGTGTCGGAAGCGTTGGATTTGATTTGTGGGGATTTTGCCCGCGTGTATTTGGACCCTGTGAGCAATGCTAAGAACCAGAAGAATGTTAAAGCCGAATTTGCAGAAGTTGCTCCAAGCGTGGTAGGAGATTTGATATAATGTGTGATATACAGCAAACTTACTGATAATTGGTAACATGGTACTCTTTATTACAGACCATACCGCCGAATTCCTTTGTTTAGTTTAATTTATTCATTTATCCTGACGTTTTTGTATCGAAACCAGTGGTATAATGTTCAACCGGTTAGTCTTGTGGTTTAGTGAGACCCAAATTAAAACCAAATTGAAGGAACGTGTGTATCATACACAACACACTGCAATAACTCCGGTAACCCGACGGTGGGCGCGAAGTGATCTGACGATTGTCCGTGTGTTAATTCTCTTGGTTGTCCGGCCCGTTGGTCTAACGCAGGGGTGGGCAACTTCTCTAGTCGGCGGGCCAGATGTGGGAAAATGAATTTCTTGGTGGGCCGGAATATTAGATAAATAATATTCAATATCTTAACCACATATTAATTTACTAAATTATTGCCATAGTTTCCATGTTTCGTCAAATAATGACGACTAATGTACTCTTTTACTAACGCAACACTCTGACCATACAGTAAACATACTGCTTTGTTGCCAACCTTTGTGAAAAATACTTTGGTATCCAATCCTTGTTAAATGCTCGACACTTTCTAATTTACGTTTGATAGGATATCTCATTTTAAATAATCCTTAATAATTCATAAAATCCATTTATATTTATTTAGAATTTAAATATAACTGATACAGATAAAGAAAAACTAGCCCTAACAATCACGCTATTACACAATACCTAGTAGTGTCTGATGTTTACAACGTTCTTTGCTTTGACCTTATAATGTTTATTTAAAAAGCGTGCTAACAGAATTGTTTGTTTACTAAGGTAATTGTTTATATCACCAGCTCGCATTACCAGTGCGGTGAGAGTAGAGCGATAGGCAAATTTTAGGAATGATGCGTCGGACCACATTAGTGTGTGGTTGGATACAGACAGCGGGCCGGACCTAGGCCACATTACATTATGTTATTGTTAAATACAGTCTAGGGGCCGGTCAAAATCCCTTCACGGGCCGGAGCCGGCCCGCGGGCCGTATGTTGCCCACCCCTGGTCTAACGGTTAAGTGCGTCGCCTTTCAATCAAAAAGGTTGAAGGTGCGAAACTGGTCGCTAGCTAGTCGGTTGTGTCCTTGGGCAAGGCACTTTATAGACATTGCCTGAACCCAGCGGATTAATGGGTTCTACCAAATTGAAGAAATGTGTCGATCATATACAATACACTGCAATAGCTCCAGTAACCCGACAACGGACCCGAGGTAATCTGACGATTGCCCATGTGTTAACGCCCCTTGGTTTTTCCACTTACGGGGAAACATACATATCTTAACTTATTCTATCCTATCCTATCCTATCCTATGATTGTATCCACCAGCCCATGTTAAGTATAAACATAAACTAATTTGTTTTATTCCTTACATGCTAGAGCGATATAAAGATTGAGAAATTGCGTGAACGACCATCAGACACCTCACGCCCACTGAGCGCTCGATCCAGTGAAAGCCAAACCACTGAAACCACGGCGTTCGAACAATATATCAGTGACCCCGAGAATCTCAAGTGAGTTAAAGCAAAATGTTTTGTTTTTTTTTCGAGCCAAGTTTTATTAGGACCGTTTTTTGTATGGAGTCGGTATATGTATCGGTCGCGTTAACCATTCAGCCACACGACCGTACCAAAATGTGTCTCTTCTTTGCTTTGTGAGTAAAATGGTGCAAGCCCGCCCGGTTAGTTCATATGCTGTGCATCGGCAACGGGACGGAAGGTTCACGATTCGAAACCCGCTGTGAGTCAATTGTGTCCATTGACAAGAACTTAGTGGATTTTACCTGAGCCTAATGGTTTAATGAACGGGCAATCGTCATATTTCCTTACTAATATGTGAGCGTTATCACATATATGATCTTCAGGTAACCTCGTGCCCACCGTCGGGTTACCGGAGCTATTGCAGTGTGATATATATGATTGAGACATTTCTTCTGGTTCAACGCAATGTACGTTAAGTGCCTTGCTATAGAACACAACTGACTAGCTAGCAACCAGTACTGAAACACTTCAGCTAAAAGGCGACAAACTAATCCACTATTCGACTGGACAAACATGCCTAACGGTGGGTACAAGATAACATGACGAATATCTCTGTTTTTACCACCTTGGGGTACACATATCCTTTTATCCATGCTCTGTTCTGGGACCGTTTTATTATATACTACACAACTCAGTTACTCTGCTTTCAAGGACACCTTTTAAAGCTGTTTAATGTGTTTTTTTATTGTAGAATATCGAACAAGGATTCCGAAAATGGCGATAGTCGAAAGTCGAAGAAATTACGGAAGTCTTACAAAAGGTATCGTTCATCACAATAGTTGTGTCCGACTGGTTAGCTTATTCATAATGCGTCGGACCGTCAACCAACAGGTTGTGGGATCAAACTATCCGCTAGTCTGTTGTGTCCATAAACACGTTATCTAATGGAAATTGCCGCAACCTAGTGAGTTAAATGGGTCTATCAAAATTGAAGAAACGTCTGAATTATACTCAACACACTGCAATAGCTCCGGTTACCCGACGGTGGGCGAGAGGTGATCTGACGATTGCCCGTGTGTTAACCCCCTTGGTTTTTCCATTCACAGGTTAACACATGAATAATTTTTTTTTAATTTCGTTTACTAAAAACGCGTCGAAAATTCGCAGAATGGTTCGAAGGTTCGAAATCTCTTGACGATCCCAGTCCCAGCGTCCATGATCTTATAACAACAAAGGCAGTAGAAGCGTCAATCTGCAGGCACCTCAACTTTTATACTTTTTGTATTTTTTATATGTTGTTTATGTGGCATCCTATTATATCAGCTCAGATATGCGTTGTTTTTGTGGCATCCTTAAATATCAGCAGAGTATTGCGTTGTTTCTGTTACTTTTTAATACATTAGCTTAGTTATGCTATACATCCTTTGTATAATGATTCCGTAATGGTTAAGATCGCATTTCAATTAGCTTTCAACTTATATCATTCCAACCTACTTGCCCTATGCGTTTGTTAATGTGTTGTTTATTCTTACGTTCGTCTCCATTAATAATTATGCAGTCCATTTATATGCTACACTGTATTTAAATTAGCAGTACAGTTTGCTTTTCTGCAGTGTAGATGTACTGAGTCTTTTGTCAGAATTAAAAATAACAAACAATAAAAATGATTTGATTTTTTTATAATATAGTTTTGGTCAAGATTTTTTTTTTTTACCCAAAAAAGTAACTAAGATATTTCAGGTTGTGTTGAGTTTAGTTTATGACGTATTTGCTTTTTCGTGATATTTAAAAGGGCAGGACATAGTAGGATATTCATGTTTATCCCTGTGAATGGGAAAACCAAGAGGGTTAACACACGGGCAATCGTCAGATCACCTCGCGCCCACCGTCGGGTTACCGGAGCTATTCCAGTGTGTTGTGTATGATAGACACGTTATTTCAATTAGATAGAACCCATTAATGCAATGTCTGTAAAGTGTATTGCCCAAGGACACAACCGACTAGCTAGCGACCAGATTGGAATTTGAACCCGTTCGGTTGAAAGTTGTCGCATTTAACCGCTGGACTCCCCGGTGGGACTTTACATTGAAGGATAAACTTGCAATTTCGCATCTCTGCGAAAAATAGTGAATAAAATATTACGCTGTGTAGACTGTAGAGGACATGGCGGTATAAAACGCATGTCACCCGCGTAATTTATGGTAGCAATTTTGTGTTTTTAGCGCTAGGCGATTAAAAAGAAATTTGTGTAAGCATTAGTGAAAGTGGCATTGAGAGGAAAACAAACTTGATTTCTCATCAATCTAAACGTTTCATTTAAATTATAAACGAAAAACTAAACTAGTGGTATCAAACGGGCAATCGGCAAATTACCCTGTAAATAAATATGTAAGAGCGCGTTATCACTGATATAATTAACAGTTTTACCTCATATCTACCGCGTTAGGTTAACAGAACTGTTGCAGTGTGTTGTATATGAACGGGACGTTATATATGATAGGATGTTCGTGTTTATCCCTGTGAGTGAAGGGGAGTTACCACACGAGCAATCGTCAGATCATCTTGTGCCCACCGGAGTTATTACAGTATTTGTCTATGTTTCTTCAATTCGGTAGAACTCAATAATCCGCTGGATTCAGGCAATGTCCGTTAAGTGCCTTACCCAAGAACACAACCGACTAGCTAGCGACTAGTTTTAAATCTGGAACCTTTCGACTGAAAGGCGACGCACTAAACCACCAGACAAATCTGCCGGACGATATCAGTTAAAGTAAAATCCATTAATTAAGTTAAGAACACAACCGTCCAGCATACATTCGTATAAAAGCCCTACTTTCAATTGCGTTTTAACCGTAAAGTCGATTATGCCCTTTCGAGTAATATTTGCTTTAAAAATACTGTGTTTACCGTGAAATTGATAGTTTAACAAACCGACTTTAACACGGTAGTTTTGTGGATTAACAGCAGTCGTTACATACTTAGATCTCATATTGAGCTTTCTACCACATGCTACCATCGCCTAAGGTATATTCTTGAGGTGCTATCGCCGGTTGCCACTTAACGGAAACCAGAGAAGAAGCCGAACTTGTCTTTGCAGATTCCCCAAATTATTTCAGCCTTAGGGACCGATACAAACATATGCTTGCTTAGTCCACTTGCAAACTGGACGTGATATCGCATGCAAAATATTAGTGCGAGACTTTAGGTCTTTTTTAAAATGCTACAGTTTTAGCTGCAATTTGTGAAGTTGTATTTGCCGAAAGCGTTTATGAATAGGAGAAAGCTTATAATTTCAACCTCCATATAATTTATCACCTGGACTTTATTAAGTAACAATGGTGCATTGTTTATATTCTGCAGTAATACTAGTCGTGTTAGCTTCAGGTAAGTGCTGGTAATGTAGTTTTAATTGCAATCGAAAGTTAACTTGATTTAATGCAACGTCTGTTTACGCTTGTAACTGTTTATTTGAATATAAATATTTTAAAGCACGTTGGTCGGTGTTGTGTTTTTAATGCAACGCTGTATTTTACATAAAGGAAAAACTGAATACGCGATAGATTTTGCACAAACTGTACGTCATATAATACCACACAATTATGATAGAAATACGGTATTAAACTCAAGTTTATATATATTACGGTATTAAACTCAAGTTTAGTCGCTAGCTATAGGCGCTTGTGTCCTTGGGCAAGGCACTTTAAGGACATTGCCCAAACCTAGCGGATCAATGGGTTCTACCAAATTAAAGGAACATGTCTATCATATACAACACACTGCAATAGCTCCGGTAACCCGAAGATGGGCTCAAGGTGATCTGACGATTGCCCGTGTGTTCACCCCCTTGGTTTTCCCATTCACGGGGATAAAGATGAATATCCTATCCTATATGGATAGGAAGTGTATGGGCGTTATAGCGCCGGTATAAAACCTTGTCCACCGTCGTTTACCGAAACTATCGGAGTATATTAAATATAAAGAAGACATTTGCAGTTTCGTATCAAGCCATCAATTCACTGGTTTTAGGAAACACGTAATTTTCCAAAATACACAACCGACTGATTTCGAACCATCCACATTTCGGCTTACCTGACAAAATACTTTTAATTTAACTTTGTTTTTAGTTGCCACAGCCACACCGGATTGTGATCAGTTAAATTTGAGAGGCGACATCGGTACAACAGGTACCATAACCTCGCCTGGGTACCCTGCGCAATATCCGTTGAGCAAAGATTGCAGATATCTTATTGATGGGCGAAGTTCTTTTAACAGAATTGTTTTGACCGCTTCAGTATTTTCTCTCGAAGCATCTACAAATTGCATGTAAGTCCAAAATACAAGTTAAAATGTCAGAATTATATACTGTTTAGCTTAGTGGGTTAGTACGTCGCCTTTTAACTGCACTTAAACGGCATCGCTTGAATCCAATTGTATAATAGTTTCACTGAAATTAAACCGGTGTATCATTAATACAACATATTGTAATAGCTCCTGTAACCCGACGATGGGCGCGAGGTATTCTGACGATTGCCCGTGTGTTAACCCCCTTGGTTTTCCCATTCACGGGGATAAACATAAATATACTATCCTATCCTATCCCATCAGATTAATATGTATGTTGGATGCATTCGTATCTCGTTCTCTTAAATCCCCTAAAGTTCAATTCCATGTTCTACTCACACGACTTTCTTTCACCAGGTATGACTACGTGGCGATATACGATGGTCCAGACACGACGTCTAATCTGCTTGGGAAATATTGTGGGAACACTTTCCCGCCTGTTGTCATGGGTACAGGAAGAAACATGTATATTCACTTTGTTTCGGATCAGTATGTGAACGCAAGAGGCTTCCAGATTTCGTATTCTTTCATTGGTACTGTCTCGCATGTGTTTATATTTCCTTTTCCACTTAATCCCAAAGCCGGCTCCCCCTCAGAGTACTGGGTCGCGCTTGCACACTCTTACTCAAGGCTTAAATAACATCAAATTTAACAATTTTGATTTAAATTGTTTTGTTAAAATTTATTTTTAATAATGTAAGGTTTAACGGCCACGACATTTTCCCCTAATTTGTAATGTGTCTATTCACTGACGTGTTTTGCTACTTTAGTTTTGCCGTTTTATCCTGTCTTCTTAACTTAAAATAATTGTTTCATTCTTCTTTATTGTAACGAAGGAGCAAAAACTTAACTAAACTAAGCTAAAACTATAATACAGGCCAACGCTCTATATACAACATTAACTTTTTTTTAACCGAGACAAGTTTCGAACCCATGATTGGCACGTCTTGAGGACCGTATTTTTGTATAAGAGTCGCTATATGTAATCTGTCGCGTTAACCATTCGGCCACACAACCGTTTTTTTTCAAAATTAACTCCTTTTCCAGATATTGACGAATGTAGCATTGGTTCACCGTGTGGGGATGTATGCACAAATACCCAGGGATCATTTGAATGCAGTTGTTCGACTCCTGGCTTCACGTTAGCGGCTGATAGACGCGCATGCACTGGTAAGATCATTTTCACGTTGGCAGTGGCGTTGATACATCATCCGAATGACTGTTTTGTAGCTTTTACGGTTGTGTGGTCAAAAAACGCGAACTATACATATACTAAACGGTCTGTGTCTATATGGATTCGAAACATAGCTCGGTAAGAAAAATAACTTGTACTTGGACTAACATGTGCTTTCATGTTTATTTTTTTAACCGGGGCTCGTCACTTGGACCGTTTTTATATACAATTTGGTATATGAATCGATTGCGTTAATTATTAGGCCACATGACCGTTTACTAAAGGTTCCTAACACTCAAATCTAGACCACACAACAAAATATTGCTCCTTAAAGTGGTTATAATTGGTCGAAGTAAAGTACATTTGTAGTATATATGTTAAAAATATGCAGAAAACTAAAAGGAGGGAAAGCGGAAAGAAGGAAAACTGTACACTTAAATGAATATTAGGGCATTAGAGTTAGTTTTAAACATGGGGTTATAAATAGAGTTAGAGTCTTGGGGCTGAGATTAGTGTTTAGGGCAGGGTTAAATTTAGTTTCCGTAATTTTAGTGAGCAGTTTTCCTCTTTCCTTCTTACCGCTTTCCCTCCTTGTTGCGTTGCACAAAAATATGACACACTCAAAGTTACAATTTCCACCGCAGCTTACAATACTGTAACCAGTAAGCCTACTTTACCATCAGGTTTATCCACATAATTTAAAGTTTTGGATTTTTAACAGATCTAGACGAGTGCAGAGGTGACAACGTGTGCCAAGAGGTTTGCAGAAATACAGTTGGGTCATATGAATGTGGCTGCGCTACCGTTGGATATGTTTTGGACGCGGACGGGATATCTTGCAAAGGTGCGTGACGGTAGGAAACTGGTTCCAAGCATTTTCCTCACTTACACAATGCGAATTGTGGAGACATAGTTTGCACATTTGCTTGACTGAAATAATCTAGTTTGACCTTAAAAATCATCTAGATTCATCTAAATTGAAAAAAACATCAAAAATGTAAAATTATTATAAATATATATATACAATAATCTTACATCTAGAATGATTCAAAAACTCTTAATTTAGATAAAAATAATCTAAAATGGCAACTATCAGTGTAGATTTTTATTTTTTGGTTGTCGTCCATGTACGTTTATGACATTACAATGCTGATTTATGAATCTAAGCCTTATATTTAAACCAGTCGTCATCAACCTTTTACACTTAAAGAGTTTTAACCGATATTCCATAAAACAAAATCACTGGAAGCCGCAAAACTAATAATATTTTTGCAATTAAAGCAAAACAACACTTTGTGAGATAATACGCGAGTATTGTTCTGTATGTTTCACTTATGCATGGGTAATAAACTTTTTAAGCACTCGCTACAGTAGTAATTATAATTAATAAGAGCAGCATTAAAAAGATGAAAGAGCTTGTCAACCACTGTTCTAAGGTATAAAAAAGTGTATAGGGCAGCTTTAAAAGAGTGTTATATTGTACATAAAAAACGACAGAATGAAAATCCTTCGTACTATATTAAATGTCTTTACCATGATTGGCCTTCTACCTAATTAGCAGTCACTGGAGCAGGTTCTAAATAGAATTGTCAATCTATTTTCGTCCTAAAGATTTAACATTCATACAACTTTTTAGATGATACATGTCGGGTTGAAAATGGTGGTTGTGAACACACGTGCCATCCTGTCAGTAACACCGGCCATACATGCTCTTGTTATCCTGGATTTCTATTGTCGGACGACGGCCATAACTGCATAGGTACTGTTTATATGCCTAATTATATTAATATTTACTATATAAAGCATATGCATTTTGCTATGTACGGGCAAAACACATAGCAAAATGAACACGATATAATATAAACATTTATTCTAGCAAAATTTTGATACATTTTTTAATGTATAGGCGCATTATTTACATTTTAACTTGCACAAGTTTCGAAGCCATGATTGACATGTCACTATTGGGGAAAAGTGGGTAAAATGGGCCACCTGGGTAAAATGGGCCCCCTCCAATTCTCAATATATTTTGAAGAATAAAATTTGCTACAAGAACCATTGTCAGTATATCAAATTATGGAATCTCCAAACCGAAGTTTGAGCGTGAAATCACCAAACTCAATGTTTTCTGTAGTTATTTCGGTTTGAGAAGGTCTGAATCTAAATTTGCAATTTTTGTTTTCTGCTAATATATAATAGAAAAGATCAAATACTAAAATAACTTTTACTGTAGTTAAATAGAACTATATAGCCTATACCTACTTTTACTAGTAGTAATAAAACTTCTTTTTTAAAGAATTTTTTATAGAGATTTTAAGTCGTATGTTGGCACCTGTCTAATATGGGCCCCCTGTAGTCATTTGGTAACTAACGGGGCTAGACTTAGCATTAACAGTACTAAAGGGCTGGACTTAGCACTAACAGTCATATTATGTGTTTCACAATAAACTAAACGGGTTTTCTAAATGCTATTAATAACATGAATTGATAGTTATGCTTCCACTAAAGTAGCAAGGTGTTATTGCATTAGTATACTAGTAACTGGGTATTAAATAAAAAGTAATTGCAGTAATCCAAAGTGTTAAATTAAAAAAAAAACACCACATCATAAAAAGAAAAGTAATAACATGGTTTATATGGGAAGCGAATATTGATACTGTTATCTAACGAAATGTTAATATCGAAAACGGGCCGGGGCCCATTTTAGACTACACCCTTGTCTAAAATGGGCCACTAACGAAATATTTTTCTTTGTTAATAAAATATATTTAACAAAAATTATTAGAAAGTTAACATGTTATGTGTGAAGACTTTGGTATTAGGTGACACCACATGAAAAACTTAAGTCCAGCGGGCTTTATATTAGTAAAAAATCCGATTTGCAACTAAAGGGCCCATTTTACCCACTCTTCCCCTATTTGTTTTTAAATAAAATAATATATAAATAATTCGGTGGCGTTAACCACTCGGCCACACGATAGTTTGAAAACATTCAGTATAATACTTCAAAAGTGGCTATTAGACAGTGGTGTAGGTATTGCTATCTTTTGATTCCCTATTTATACAAAGCGCAGTAACATGTGTTGAATCAGATATCAACGAATGTAGCAACACCGACGAGCAACTGAGCCATCGGTGCGAACAGCTCTGCGTGAACGAACCTGGTTCATATTACTGCGACTGCGAAGCCGGTTTCACCCTCAGTTCAAACGCCCGGACATGCGAAGGTTTGAAATTTCAATTTTCGTAGAATTTGGTGATAGTATCTCGAAGTTACAGAAATTATTGGCGTGAAAAATTTGCATTGCTGTAAAGTGTAAAGGAAAGTCGATTGTTACTGTTAATATCCACTGTTCTTCGGTGATAATTTTAATTTAGAATGGGATAGAGTATTCATGTTTATCTCCGTAAATGAAAAAAATCCAGAAGGTTAACACACGGGCAATCGTCAGAGTTACCGGAGCTATGTTACCGGAGCTATGGTAGTGTGTTGTATATGATAGATACGTTCCTTTAATTTGGTAGAACCCATTAATCCGCTGGGTTCAGCAGGCAATGTCCGTTGGGTGCCTTGCCTAAGGACACAACCGACTAGCTAGCGACCAGTTCCGCACTTGCAACCCTTCGATTGAAAGGCGACGCACTAAACCGCCAGGCTAATTAAAAGGCGACGCACTAAACCGCCATACTCACATCTTTCGGGAAATCCGGTGATAATGGTATAATAATAAATGTTGTCATTCACTCGAGAATCCGGAAGAAATTCACCGCAAAATCCGAAGAATTCTGTGATAATGATCTTAGAGTTACGGAAATTACTCAACGTAAACAGATGTGGACGAATGCATTGTGCTTGGCTCGCAATGTGGCCAGCAATGTGTAAACATACCCGGTGGTTGGAGGTGCGAATGCTTGGACGGATACGAACCAGTCGATCAAGATGCGACCGAGTGCGCCGACACCAACGAATGTGAACAAGGTACGCCCCATTACATTCAAAATTAATATACAGATCTTTTATTTTACTCTGATTCCATTACCTCTCTTACCACATAGCTTACACTTTAGCTATTTTATTTTACACTTCCCGGTCTTATTTTGCACTTAATTGTTTTTGTTTTTTTGTATTTTTACCGGACTACGTGTTGAACCATGATCAGCACGTTACGAAGACAGTTTTTGTATAGAATTAATACATAAGTACCGGTCGCGTTAACCGTTCGTCCACGCGACCGTAATAATTGACTATGTTAAGGCCAAGTTTGGACCCAAGAAAAGCTTGTTACTAAGTTCGTTTTTTATATAAAGCGATACGTGAATCGGTCGCGTTAACCAATCGGCCACCTGTTTATTACTTACACTTGACCGGTTTTACCGGTCCACCATCAATCGACGAAATTCCACGAATTTCAGGCTTGTTCCCTTCCCTATGTGCCGATTGCATCAACCAAATCGGGAGTTATCATTGTATTTGTCCGGAGGGCTATTACGCGAACGAAGATAGAAAGAATTGCACAGACATTAATGAATGCGCCAACTCAACGTACGGTGTGAACGGTGGCTGCCAGCAGGTAATCTAAAACCTGTTACAACGACGACTTTATACTTAACGTGTGTTTTTTCAGATCTGCATAAACGCTCCTGGGAGTTATTCGTGTGGTTGTGAACTCGGGTTTAAGAAATCTCGAGATAACGTGTCGTCGTGTGTGGACAGGGGTGGGTATAATAGAAAAGTCCACGTTGTATGACTGGAACTAATTTTTCGTTTTTTTAAACGACCCAAGTTTTAAACCCATTATGGGTTAGGCACAAGGGCCATTTTTTGTATAGAAGTTTGTAAATGTATCGGTCGCCCTAACCATTCGGTCACACTACCTGACCGTACAACCAAGTGCTGTTTTTTCCTTTTTTATTATATATGTTTTTTTACCGGGTTAAGTTTCGAGCCCATGATGGGCTCGTCCCTTAAACCGTTTTTATATAGTTGGTATATGGATCGGTCGCGTTAACCATTCGGCCACACGATTTATTTCAATTGCTGTTTAATCGACAGATGAATGCAGCTCGAGCACACCACCGTGTGACCAAATCTGCAATAATAGCGCAGGATCATATTCCTGCGGTTGCAACACAGGTTACCAAATACTACCCGACGGACATACGTGCAAGGTACGTCAAATAAGTTGAAATAGATTGTATTGTAGTGGTAGTTCCTATATTGCGTTGTAACAGGGTAAATTTAAACCGACGTTTAATCGTTGTCAAACTTGATTCTTCGATTTCTTTTCCCAAGTAGTCCGACCGGTTAGTCTGGTGGTTTCAATGCACTTGCCGGACATTGCCTGAACCTAGCGGATTAATGGGTTCTACCAAATTGAAGGACTGTCTTAATTATACAACACACTGCGATAGCTCCGGTAACCCGGCTGGGCGCAAGGTGATCTGACGATTGCCCGTGTGTTAACCCTCTTGGTTTTCCCATACACGGGGATAAACATGAATATTCTATCCTCTCCAAGTAACTAGCGGTCATATATTCAAACTCATACTGATTTAACCCGTGATCGCCGTGTCGATATTCAATATTACCCAACGACCGTAAAACAAACATAAAAACACCCCCAGGACATAAATGAATGCGAGCAAACCGGGAATGGTGGTTGTCAACAGCGGTGCGTGAATCAACCAGGTTCAAGAACTTGTTTGTAAGTAAGCCTGTAGGCTACACAAGCTTTAGATTAAACATTGCCTCCTCCTTTTAATAATCCATTTGAAATTTGCCTGTAATTTTTTATTTTGTAGTTAGTAAGAAAAAAAGTTTGTTTGTTGTATGAAAAAACGCACAAGTCAAAATGCATTGCGTAATGCATATATGCGTAATATGACGTTACAATGTAACGAAATGTAATATTATTTCCAGGGAATTACTATGAATGTTTATGGTACATTCATTTAAATTAGGCATAGCCAGCCTACGCCCCGTGATGGGATTTTGACCGGCCTGCAGACTGTATCTAACCATACCCTGTAATTAAGACATTGATGTAATAATCCGGACCACCAAGAACTTCATTTTCCCACATCTGGCCCGCTGACCAGAGAAATTGCCCATCCCTGATTTAAACAATACAATCATCTTTTATTGTAGGTATAATCAGGCATAAGCGATAAACCTAACATAAAAAAACGGAAAAGGATAGGACATTTATGTTTATCCCCGTGAATGGGAAAATCAAGGGGATTAACACACGGGCAATCGTCAGATCATCTCGTGGTCTATGATAGACACGTTCCTTCAATTTGGTAGAACCCATTAATCCGCTGGGTTCAGACAATGTCCATTAAGTGCCTTGCTCAAGGACACAACCGGCTGGCTAGCAACCAATTTCGAACCTTTCGGTTGGAACGCGTCACACTAAACCACCACACTAACCAATTAGACTAAAGTATTTAAATAAAAATTAAAACACTTCAGCCGTAAAGAAAAGTATTCATGTAGTTTTAGTTTAGTTTATTCATTTTCTGCCCCAGTTTTTTAAAATGGCAAACGAATATAATTACGACACAGGAATGGGAAAAGACGGCAAAACGAACAGTCGTTAAAACATGTCATTAAAAAAGGATATAATTTAATAAATATAGCGGCTGCGGCCGCCAAACCTATGAAATGTTTATTCTTTATGTTACAGATGCTACGATGGATATTCCCAACTCCCAGATACAAGTTGTGTTGATATTGATGAATGTGAATCCAACCCGTGTAATCATAGCGCGGTACGTGTTTTGATCAGATCCCTTTTCTGGCCGGTTAGTGTAGCGTTTAAGTGCGTCGCAAGGCACTTTACGGACATTACCTGAACCAAGAAGATTAATGGGTTCTACTAAATTAAAGGAACGTGTGAATTATTCACAACACACTGCAATAGCTCCGGTAACCTGACGGTGGGCGAGAGGTGATCCAACGATTGCCCGTGTGATAACCACCTTGGTTTTACCATTCACGGGGCTAAACACAAATATCGTATCCTATACTATCCCCAGTATTCCTTTATGAGTTCCCACACAATAACCGTGTATGATCTCTTTTATTGGAACTACCCCACCCGGAAAACAAAACAACCGAACCGTTTTAACCAAAGTTCGGCCTGCCATCGAACCACCAACCTAAAGTATTAACCCACCAACATCCAGGACACAACCTGCAACAACTATCCTGGTACTTTCAACTGCTCCTGCCCGACTGGGTACGTCGTTGAAAACGTTGTCAACTGTGTGGATATAGATGAGTGTGGAACGAATGGCGGGGGATGCTCGCAGAATTGCATCAACTTTCCGGGATCCTACCTGTGCACTTGTAATGAGGGTTACAGTAAAATATCCGCCACTCAATGCCAGGGTAAGGTTTGGTTTATTTTCGTTAAACTTTTGCCATTCGTGCAATTAATGGATAGGATTGGATATTCATGTTTATTCCCGTGATTGGGAAAAACAAAGGGCTTAAAATGTGGGAAATCGTCAGATCACCTTGCGCCATTGGTTGGGTTACTGAATCTATTGCAAGAACAGACCTATAAAACGAGTCCATCATGGGTTCGAAACTAAGGCTGGGTAAAAGCATTGTGCACAGTAAAAATTTTCTTTCTTTCTTTATATTTCATGATGGTTTTTAGTTTAAGTGTATTCAAATCCCCATTTTTAACTTATATTGACTATCTGTTATATATTTCATAAAATCAATTGATAGTAATTGTTCCGTTGGTCCTGCTCCTGCACCAATTTAACTGTACAGATTCTTTACGTGGAACAAAACTTAATCTTAGTATTTAAAACAGTAAAACCAGTATGTGGGAGCAAAACCACACTAATATGTTGTAGTCAAGTAATATTTCACGCTAAATGGGAATTCTTTGGTTCTATATAATGGATTTACAGTTTTGAAATGTAAAACATCATTGATAAAAAAAGAAAAAAGGTAATATAAATAAAAGGGATTTTATCTACCGTCTGTCTTTTTCATATTTGTTTTATACTTTACACCTATTTCTGCAAGCTTTACCTAAACCTGGTGAATGAATGGCTAAAACGGTCAGTAAAACCTTAGGAACGAGCCCATCATGGGTTCAAACCTTAGCTTAATAGAATTATTATTTGTAGACAACGATGAATGTGAGAACAATCCATGCGAGCACACATGCACCAACACCCCTGGCAGTTTCTACTGCACTTGCGATGCAGGTTATAATTTAATGGAAGATCTTCTACAGTGCTCAGGTAGATGAATTTGAATTAAAACTCTAACTGAATAGTTAAGTGGGCCATATAATGGCGCTGACCATTTCAGACAGATTTTTGCCTTGGCTTGCCACTGGAGCCATTTCGTGAGCGCTCACGGAATTCATTTTTCAGATTCTCAAAATTTTAATTTTATCAACGCCACGAAAAAAAGGGTTAGCAGCCAAGTATGTTTGACCAAATAGCTAAATAAGTTAGTTACTCGCTTTTTATTCCGAAGGTTGTAGGAAAAACTGGTCGCTAGTGGTAGGTTGTGTCCTGGGTACTTTGAGGACATTGCCTAAACCTGGTGAATTAATGGGTTTTACTAAACTAAACGAACATCTCAATCATATACAACACCTTTTGTAATAGCTCCGGTAACCCAATGGTGGCTGCATTCTTATCATTACATTGTGATAAT
>CH000003.1:198444-223600 GCA_000149265.1 Ciona savignyi | reverse complement strand
TTACACAAATTTGAGTATCAGTCACTAACAGCAATACAATACCTAGGCTATGCGAATTGGCTACTTTAATATTTCAGGAATAACCCCACTAAATGCTACAAGAGCATGAATGAAAACTACAATTTATGTCATATAAGAGCTAATTTACACAAATTTGTGCATAAGAAACAATAAAACAGTACTAAGCCACACAATTCAACTGCTTTGATTTTTAGGGAATACCCCCATATGAAATGCTACACAACAAGGTTGAATAACTTCAATTTTTATCATAGAATACTTAGTAGATAAAAAGCAGCATGATTTTAAATCTATAAACACATGTTACGGATATGTATGCTTTTTATATTTCATCAAGTTTATATTTAAATTATACTATATAAAAATTAGTTAGTACTTGTGCGATACCAAATTACATAGAATATGTTTAAATGTATATATGTAATATATAAATAAGTCATTCAAAGTTCTTAAGCAGTCCACACATTGATAAAATACATCGATGAAAGAGAATTTGTAAGGTTAACATTCTCAGTTGTAATCTTGATCAGTGTCAATATTTGTCTTCCTATTCTGATAGAGTTGTTCCACGTATACACAGAGCAATGTCTATGTTTGGCTCTTTTATTTGTGTTTGCGCAAAAACTTAACGTCTGCTCTGTGTTGGTAAGTCAATAGGCAAGCAAGTCTGGACAAACAAACCAGTCTAAAATTGAAATAATGATAATATTATTAACATCGAATATATCGGCCAAAGGTGATAGAAATTCATCCAAAAAACACAAGAACCTTTTCTTTAGAATAAAGTACGCCCTTGTGAGATCTAAGGCTTTTGTTTTATATCTAATTATAGAAGTGACTTTTGATTGTGAGCCGTCTGATAAATGCTTCAAAAAGTACTCGTACAAATGAATATTTTCTCTAAAAATACCCTGTCAAGGGTAAGACAAACACTGTTTCGTTGTCCCAGCATAAAAGCGAAAGGTAAGACCAAAGTCAACAGGGGGGCTGACAATGATAGATAACAAAAGATAGGAAACACAAGGAACACTTCAAAGCATGGAGAGCAATCGATTAAGGATGTCCTCCTGGCCGTCATTCAGACTAACGACCAAACCACGATGAAAAATTAACTTTTTTGTTGAGCGTTGCATGATTAATTTCAAGCTTAGAAAATATTATTTTGTTTATAATCTTTTAGCCTATGGTACATGTACAATCTGATTTATTTGTTAAGCGTTGTATAATATTAATTTCAAGCGCTGAGCACTTAAAAAATATTATGTTGTTCAATACTCTTTTCGTTTTACCCTACACTACACTTGCAATATTATTTCTTTGTTAAAGGTTGAATAACTATTATTACTTTGTTTAATACTCTTTTAACCTACAGTGTGGGTGCATCAGGGTTTATCTGTGGTGTTGGACTAATTAGGCCGATGCAGTAATTCAATTAAATCGTTTATTGCATTCAGTATTACTGTTAGTCCTTTGAAAAAGCTTTATTGCTTTAATTAAATATATATGTACAACGAAATGACAAACGCGCTTACTCAAAATTGCAATAAAAGCGTATTAAACTAATAAATCACATTACCTATACTAAAAATAAACATTTAATTACTTAGCTACACTGTAAATAAAAAATAAATTACAATAGCTATACTTACAATAAACTTTTTAAATTACGATAATACCAAGAGCTATACTTATAATAAACTACTAAATTACATTAATAATAATGGCTATACTTATAATAAACAATTATATGACATTAGCCATACTTAAATTAATAGGATTATGTAATTTATTAAATAATACATTCACTAAATAAACAAATGTTAATCAGGGACTGAATAAATGCAATGAGCCAACCTGCAAAACAAGGTCGCAGAATTGTTTGCTTTTCCTAAACACATCAAGTGTGTGAATGGTGCTACCATGGTGTTGGCTGTCAACCCACTCCAGGACACTGGATTTCTTATATGCTGTTTTGCACTCTGAGATGTTAAAAGTTTCATTTTAAAATTTAACAAGATACATTAATTAGCATGGAATATATTGTAAAATTTACAATAGCATAAAGCATAATAAAAATGAATTTCAAACATATTGAACTCCAGAACATTGGATTTCTTGTATGCTGTTTTGCACTCTGAGATGTGAAAAGTTTTATTTTAAAAGTTAACAAAAAATATAAATTAGCATGGAATATATTGTAAAATTTACAATAGCATAAAGCATAATAAAAAATAAATTTTAAACATATTGAATTTGTCTTTGTGGGTATAATGGCCACGTCTAAATATACCGACATATTATAATTTATTGGTTTTTGACGTGTTCTAACGACTGTCGTTTTGGGGTTTTTCCCGTTTTCCTAATTTTTATCAAAGTTCCTGCTTCGTGTTTTCATCGTGGAAACAAAAAAATAAATTAAACTTTATAGTTTTAACCTAATATCAGAAGCAATAATGTGAAGCACATTACAAGCTGTATATATACAAGTGGTGTGAAGTAATTATAAATCTTTTAATGTATATAAGACTTTTAAAATCATTATCTTTATATGGTGTGTACTAGTTTAGCATAGTCTCTTAATCCGCTTAAATCCTAAACTTGGATACCTATCGTCATGTCAGCTTCATTCTCGCTGTCATCTCCTTCATCCAATTGTCGGTGTAGATCCTCTCCCTTCGATAAGCTTGAACCGCCACTGTCCGATGAAACGGTGCTGAAAGTGAATTCACCTCGGTGACCTACTTCAGTTGGAGTGGAATTCATCTTGTAATCCCTCTCGTCAGCTCCGTTTTCACATTTGATCGTCAAATCCTCAATCACTTCTTTGGTGATGGTCATTTCTTTTCCGTTTTGTGTCGCTGTTCCGTTTGTCGTGTCATGGGTTTCCAATGGTTCTAACCCGTTTTTACAATTTTCTTTGCCTATGGTAAGCTTTTGCTTGAGCGCACTGGGTGTAATGTCATTGTTCCCAGCTTCGATATTGAACGAGTTTGATCCGAGCGTCTCCATCTCGTTATTTTCTAAATTGCTTTAAAAGCAACCACAAAAATGCAAACTTGCAAAAAAACTTAAAATACTATTTTTTTTTGAAATTTCACAATTTCAAAATCTCACCAAAATATTGATTTTAGAAATATACAGAAGAACAGTCCGGAATGTCTTTGGATTAAAGGTTACTACTTTGACTTCTTAATCTTGAGCGCGAAAAAAGTTTTTGACAGGGAAAGAGCATAACTGGCAATGTCTGTTGCATGTTGATGTCAAGGGATAAACGTTTCACCCTTAGCACAGACCCTAGTGGGTTTAAAACGGTTGAAATCTAGAATTTGATATCTATCTGTTCATGAAATAAAACAAACACCAATTTTTAGAACTTTAGAATCAATAAATTAAATGCTAAGCATATCGATATGAAAATAATTACACGGCGGAATAGAATTCATAGGGTGCCTCTAATTACTACAGGATCGCTTGGAGCACTTGGAACCTTAAACCTGCAAGCGCTCCAAGCGATTCTGTAGTAATTAGAGGAACCAGAATTCACAAAATAAAATTTTAATCTCTTTTGTTGTTGTAGCAATACGGCCATAATTCTCACAATAAAGCCCTAGTAAACTTTCTGGTTAAACCACCGTAATTTATCGTCTATACTAATTTTAACGACACTACGTAAATCTCTTAGAAAATAGGCTGATGATACGGCAATACAAATCCAAATTAATTGACAAATCAACTACCAAAATAGGAATCATTTTAATAAGCGTAAAATCACAAATACGTAATTACGTGGATTCTATACTCAAAACCAAACTAACGAAAAATATCCGGACAGTTTTTCTAATGCCATAAGCGTAAAGTATGATACTAGACCACGGCTAGTCTATTTACTATTACACAAGGACACGAGGTGACTACGTGACGCTGCAGAAGTAGTGGAAAAAAGGCAAGAGAGAGAAAAAAGGCAATCAGGGCCACATGGATCGAAATCTACCGAAGCAATTTCGGTTCCATGATTGTTTTGCGATTTATGTATCGCATATGTTTTGTACGGAACATAATTATCCTATCATATTGTATAATAGCTATACTTTGTTTGTAAATTGCGTTGGTTGTTTAGTTACACTGCTAGCTTTGTTAATGTATACTGTTTTTGTATAAGAAAACATGAACAGTTAATGGCCATTCACGGTAACGTTGTTTTAGTTTATTTACAGTTAAAATGGGGTTTTAAAAATGACGGTTTTCCCGAGATATAAAGGACAGGCCAAATATGCGTGAAAACAGAATAATTCACAAATTTACTTGTGGCAAAACAAATACCTGTAAAAAGAATACTGAAGCACTGCTTAGGGACTTCCCTAAAAAGTCACATGGCGGACAGGTGGTTTTGGTTTCTTAACCACTTTTTCATGTTTAACGCAGTGTGAGGTATAAATAATGTTGACAGATGGCTCGTCTCCAAAGGCGCGTTTCATAACTAAATTAATTACACTTGTGTTATTATTTATGGATTAAAACTTATGTTATTAGTTTAGGATTATATGGCCCTTTTCATATAGTATTTATGAAGGAATGACAATTATCGAAACACGGTTTCGAAATATAACTCAACATTCTTGATTAATGTTGTGGTATGAAAGAGTTAGTTTTGGTGGATTTTTTTAATAGAAACACTGCAAATTCAATAAACGGGAAAAAAAGTCTGCATTATAAAAGTTGTATATTGTGCAATATTATGTATAATACATTTTTATTACCCCGTACTGTATCTTCACAAATTTAGGTAAAATTGTGCCATTATTATTTACGTTAACGGATGCATTTTACTCCCAAGTAGTTTTTTAACTTGTCCTTAGAATGACGAGCCCTAGTACCTCGTGGAAACTGGTTTGTGATTTAAGTTCTCATGTATTGGACACCATAACACGTTTGGGATTTAACAATATGACACCTGTTCAGGTTAGTAATACAACTTTGTTTATTAAAAATTCCCTTGTCACTTTTTTTCAAAATTACATGTCCGACAGTTTAGTCTTGTGGTTTAATGTGTCTCCTTCAGCCGGAGGGTTGCAGGTTCAAAACTGGTCGCTAGCTGGTCTGTTGTGTCCTTTGGCAATGGACTTAACGAACATTGCCTAAACCCAGCAGATTAATGGGTTCTACTAAATTGAAGGAACGTGTTTCTAAATCATACACAACGCACTGCAATAGCTCCGGTAACCCGACTGTGCCAGTATGGAAAGTACGGCAGCTGCACACTTGAGTTTTTTTTTCCTCGCATGTTTGCACACTTGGGTAATTTCACACACGCTCGCGAGCAGGCAGTATAAACATCGTCTAATTTCCAACAAACCTGTAAACCTACCTCTGGACCTCGGGTAATTTACTGTCAGTACGTTTTTTGATACGTAGATAGATATGTTAGCTGATGGATACGATAGATTTAGGATAGAATAATATGTTTGTTTAAGATTTTTACAAAATAGTAATAAAAAGGAGATTGTGTGCACACTTAGAAGTGTGGACTCTTGGACGTTTGCACACTGCACACTTAAATATTTGATGCGTGCACACTCGAGATCTCGGCGAAAAGTGACGTACTTTCCATGCGAGCGACTGTGGGCGCGATGTGATCTGACAATTGCCTGTGTGTTAACCCCCTTGGTTTTCCCATTCACGGGGATAAACATAAATATCCCATCCTATCCTTCTTAACACCCGTAATAGCACCAGCGTTATACTCCAGGTTGCCACCATCCCTGTTTTCATGAGGAACAAGGACGTATGTGTGGAGGCTGTGACAGGAAGTGGGAAAACACTTGCATTTGTGGTTCCTATGATTGAAATGCTGATGAAACATGTTGGAACAATAAAGAAACACCATGTAAGTTGTTCGCTAAATGTGTAACTATCCCATTAAACACAAACACATTAAATATTCTAAATATATCACATGTTGTGATGCTTATAAATCTTCGATGTTTGACAATAGAATTTAACTTAATAATTAGATTCCTATAAAGACACATAATTATATTAAAAAATAAAGTTGATCAATGATTAAATAAACCCTTACATTATGTGTTTTAGTTTAAAAACTACTTTTTTTTTTAGAATTCAATAATTGTTACCTTTTGTTGGGCATTGTTAAGTAATAGTTTGTTTCTAAAATCAATAAATTGCATGTGGAAGCAATAGTTTGGTTGTGAAATCTATAAATTGCCTTGCCCAAGGAAGCTCATGCGAGTATCGTGAGTAAACATGGCTCGCAACTGTGGTTTGTAAGATGCAACAACTATTTAAACCTGGTATTATAAAAAACTTACAATGTGACGCCCCTGTGAGTATTATATACTTCAGTAATCGGACGCGCCATGTGTATAATAAAAAGGTTATACCCCAGTTAAATAGAAAACAGAAGTGGTAAACATTTATTAGTTTTTTATATGCGAAAGTAATTTTTTACTTGCACGGCGTGCACAACGCGAGTAATCTCCCGCAGATTTTTGGCCCTGTAATCAGTTTTTCAAGCCAACAACTGTTTGGCTAAAAGGCAATATGGCATAATCGACTGTACAGCTGATCAATCCATATAAACCTCAGGTAGGAGCTGTAATCGTGAGTCCGACGCGAGAGCTCGCCAGTCAGATCCACGAAGTTGTCAACGAGTTTCTCGATGATGAGCTTTTCCCTTTCACTTCCAGCCTGCTGATTGGTGGGACTGGGGATATTGAAAACGATATCAGTGATTTCACTGAAAATGGTAAATTTGGAAAATAATTCGGTGAAATGGATAAGTTTGACTTGGGTGTAACTTCCATTATTATCCTGCTATTTGGTGGATGTATTTCAATTCAATTATTTTTAGAAATTTACTCTTCTGCATCAAACAACCTTTATTTAGTTTATTTTATTTTTTGTTTAAAATACTCATTATCTCAGCTCTTAAAATTCTTTTTTAGTTTTACATTTATCAGATACAGTAGTCAAGACAGTGTAACTTCCAAATATGACGGTGTGACTTAATTTTCCAGGTTCAAACATAATAGTAGGTACTCCGGGCCGTATTAGTTTCGCACTGGAGAAATGTATGATGCTGCGATCGGGTGTTCGGTCACTAGAGGTCCTCATATTAGACGAGGCGGATCGGTTGTTGGATCTCGGGTTCCACAAAACCCTCTCCTCCATTCTCGGGTCAGAAATTGTTAAATATTCAGGTTTTTGTATCCAAATTTTCCATGGTAATAAATGCTGATCATCCAAAAGTGTGTTGGGTGTTAGTAAACCCTGCGACATCCCTAATAACAGGGTGGAAAACAAATTAAAAACTGGTTTGGTTTACTTAATCATGAAATTGACATCAATAACAAATGCCATGTCGCTTTATCTTCACATGTTTGGGTTCTTAGTTTAAACGCGCTTGAGAATAATAATTAATATTCAGTCGGAGAAGCATAGTTAAATAGTACCGGCATTATACTGGATATCCTGTTTAATTTTTGTTGCGCTAACAAAAAGAAAATAGAAAAAATAAAAACACTCATTTTCATGTCCATATTTGGTTTTAGTTTAGTTTCGTTTGCTGCGTAATATTCTCGTATGTGTAACACGGATGCCATAGATCAAAATTGACATATATAATATAAGTAAAACATCGCGGTTTTGTCGTCATAATCACAATGACGCATTGCGTCGCATCCAATCAGCAAAATCCGGTGCATCATGAATTACACTAATGGCAACTGAAATTCAACTTAACCCTTTAAAAACGATAAGACCAAATTTGGCTTTTTTGACATAGGGTCATTCAAAATAAAAAATCTCCAGAATTTCTTGGCCAAACTGATAAACTTTGGTCTCTTTGGAAGGCTATATGATAAATCTTTTGAAAACAGCAAAACTAAACTTAACTTTGCATTTAAAATTTTTAAGTAAAGTTTAGTTGAATTTTATGACTTTTTTGGACTAATTCTAAGGGAAAAGTCTCGCAAAAAAACGTTTTTTTCAATACTATGCTTAAAATGTTCGTTTCATTTAATGTCTCTATGACAGTAGAATCAGTTTCGCTTCTTGGGATGTCCCAGATTTGATCTTACCTGTTTTTTTACATTTTTGGGGTGGTTTTGAGTATCTTTACGGTTATAGTCTGCAATTTGGTTCAAACACTTCATTTATAGTTTATTTCAAAGAAAAGTGGTAAGAAAACTCAATGTGGACTTGATAGTAATCTAAATTCATAATGTAACATTTTTTATAAAATAAAAAACAAAAAAAAAACTTTGGCATAGGTAGACCTATAACATGAAATTAGTGACGTAATATTATTTTGATGACGTCATCAAACAAAATTATAATATAATTGTAGGAAATGTGTTTCTGAGTAACTTTGTAAAAATAAGTTAGGCTGTATTATCAACAGATCAAAAACTATAACTATGTATAAGAAAGAATATGACGTGGACGCTCAGATAGTGACGTCATCAAAAATTAAAAATTTCAGAAATTTTGGAAATTTTATTTTGAACAACTGTAGTGTTGAACATTTTGCTCTAACTATAACATGGGAGGCGCTAGAGCACTACAAAGCAGACTCGATCAAAACGCGCAAATTGCACAAAAACAATCTCGTTTCTAAAGGGTTAAATAGAAATGAAAAACAGAACAAACTTATTCCAGGCACCTACCAAAACAACGACGCACAGGGTTATTCAGTGCCACACAAACCACAGAAGTTGAACAACTAATGAAAGCTGGGATGAGGAATCCAGTGAAAATCAGCGTCAAAGAGGTTTTAAAACTCATATTTGTCTCACGTATAAGTGTTTTGTTCTGTCTTTCCTGTATTAATTCTTAGTTACACACTATTTAATACTGTAAAGGCGTCAGAAACTCGACCATGTGTACATTATGACCCTTTACCATCTATAAATTTAATAACATTTTTCATTTTTATCACCCATATGTACAGATGTTCAAGGAAAATTCAAAGTTTTCTATTATATTAGTGCTTCTTACTTTTTGTATTATTTGCCAATCACATACGATACAACTATGATAGCTCCTGCAAATAGACTGTGCATGTTATAAGATTACAAGAAATTTTAACAATTTTTTTGCTTACCAACAAAGTAACTAACAAAGCATAATTTAACAATGTTAAGTTTCCGCTTTTTTATATCAGAAAAAGGAGAATTTTGAATTTGCGTCAACCAACCAGTCCAGCACCACCAAGACCCCATCAACCTTACAAAACTACTACTGCCTCTGTCCAGTCGTTGCTAAGTTCAACTCCCTCATGGAGTTTGTATCGAAGCGGAAAGACGAAAAGCTTCTTCTTTTCTTCTCAACTTGCGCAAGTGTTGACTATTTTGGACGTGGCATGAAAGGTATTGTGGAAAGCATGATAATCTGCTTACATATGTGGATGTTGGGTGTAGAAACATACCTGAATGACTCCCATAGGGTTGCTAAATTGTTTGGTGGCTTAGTTTGTCATCTTTCAATCTTAAAGGATTGAAAAAGTCAGTTGTATCCTTGAGCAAGGCACCTAACAGACAAAGCCTGAATCCAGCGGATTAATGGAATGTGTGATTCATACACAACACACTGCAATAGCTCGGTTTTCCCATTCACAGGGATAAACATAATATCCTATTCTTTTATGCTATTTATATTACAATACAAATTCCCACAGAAATACTTGGGAACGAATTCACCATTCTGCTTCTCCATGGAAAAATTAAAAAGAAAAGACTTGAAATATTTAGTAAATTCCGAAAGCTAAACAGGTTATTTAAATTTTTGTTTGTGTCAACTTAGAGCAGTGGTTCGAAACCTTTTTTGTTGCATGCCTCCATTTGCCTATTTCGAATCTTTTCATTTCTCCCCTACCGTATAAAGTACCCACAATTCGAGTCACTACTAGACGAAAAAAGGAAATACACATATTCAGAGATGGATTTTTGGGCCTGATCATTGTCCAGTATTGTTTTTTGGCCCCCTATCTTTGTCCAGTATTGGTAACTGTCCAAGCATCTAGACTTTCTGTTTAAACCCATATTCACAAGTAAAACGAGCTTCCCATCCACAGTGGCATTCTAGTGTGTACAGACGTGATGGCGCGAGGTATCGACATACCCGACGTGGATTGGGTGCTTCAGTACGACCCTCCCAGCAATGCTAGGTGAGACTTCCTTGTCCATTAGAGCTGTTCAACATTTTTATAGCACCATGTGTGCAATTTATTTCGACTCTATAATGGTCATAACCCATGTTGTATTCTTGTATTGGAGGTACTTGGTAGTGAATCGAAGTGAATGAAATTAAAGCGAAACACGTCGGGTTATATAGAACAAAATGCACGCAAAGAATGTTACATACCAAAGTATATAAATATATACATACATGTACACAACCCACTAACCAACCAAGCTATTTCCACGAATCAAGTTATGCAATGACTAGTTTCGAACCTGCAACCCTTTCACTAAAACACAACCCACTAACCCACCAAGCTATTTCCACGAATCAAGTTATGCAATGACTAGTTTCGAACCTGCAACCCTTTCACTAAAACACAACCCACTAACCCACCAAGCTATTTCCACGAATCAAGTTATGCAATGACTAGTTTCGAACCTGCAACCCTTTCACTAAAACACAACCCACTAACCCACCAAGCTATTTCCACGAATCAAGTTATGCAATGACTAGTTTCGAACCTGCAACCCTTTCACTAAAACACAACCCACTAACCAACCAAGCTATTTTCACATCAAGTTATGCAATGACCAGTTTCGAACCTGCAACCCTTTCACTAAAACACAACCCACTAACCCACCAAGCTATTCCCACGAATCAATTTATGCAATAATAAGATTGATGAAATCATTGATTGTTCCAGTGCATTTGTCCACCGATGTGGTCGAACTGCCAGGGTGGGAAGACAGGGAAACGCACTTCTATTCCTCCTGGAAGCAGAAGCCACTTACGTAGATTTCATCGAGATAAACCAGAAAGCTCCAATGTTGGTGAGTGCATGTGTATTGGAAGGACAGTTTTCCATGGTTTCAAATGGCCATATGAAATGTAATGTTCCCATAATGTTTTTTTTTGACTCACTAGATTTTTCAGATTATTAAGTAAAAAAAAAAGGTAAAGGGTTCGACATAAAAGTCTTGTGATAATGGGGGTTATTTTCATTTACTCATTAAGAACACAAAAAATAGAATATGGTATGTGTACTTTTATTCGCATCAACCATGCAAAACCACAGCGGATTAAAACGATACGATAAAGTTTGCAAGCACTTTTATTACTCTTTTACACACGTAACTAATAACATAACAAAATCTTTAAAAATCCCCATCTTTTAAGGAATACAAGGAAGATGTCACATCCGACGCCGATTGGTTGTCCAAGCTTCGCGGATTGTCGTTAAAGGATCGGGCCGCTATGGACCGCGGGACGAGAGCTTTCGTGTCGTTCGTGCAATCGTACGCAAAGCACCAGTGCAACCTTATATTCAGAGTGAAAGGTAAATTGGTGATTCTGTGTTTATTTTAGTACCTTGCTATGCTAAAATTAAATAAAAAAATCATCAAAAATAGTAATTTACACTTTTTTCTGCTTATAGCCGTAAGTAAAGCAAGATGTTAGTTTAACCAGCCGTGGGTCGCAATCTAATTGCAAGGTCTCAACAGGCTCTCAAAAATAGTATTCTCCACTTTTTCAAACTGAAGAGTTAAAGGCATTCTCATCAGAATATATTCATATTTAGCTATACTCTAACAAAAGTAAGATTTCCTAATGAAAACACCAAATATGCATACTGCAAAGAAGGCGGATATAAAAAATCATAGCTTTTGTTGACCGTATTATTGTAGACTGTCTTTTAGCTAGATATTTGCTTGGCTGACCATACAGTCCAGAGCCCTTAAAGGTCAATAATGTTGAAAGTATATGTCGCCGTGTACATGATATCTTTAACCGTTTCTCACATATGTTCCATTTAAATTGTAATGTAACAAAATCATAACACTGGTTGACCATCTAATTTTTATAATTTGTAGATTGGTTTCTAACCTGTTAATTTTGGCTTGGATATGTGTATAAGTGACACCCATTGTATTGGTATAATATTACATTTTTTTCATTTAAATGGTAATACAATATATACCCGACTAGTTAGTCTGGTGGTTTAGTGCATCGCCTTTCAACAGAAAGGTTGCAGGTGCGAAACTGGTCGCTAGCTAGTCGGTTGTGGCAAAGCATTAACTGACATTGCCTAAAACCACCGGATTAATGGGTTCTACCAAATTGAAGAAACTTGTGTATTATACACAACACACTGCAATAGCTTCGGTAACCCGACGATGGGCGCGCGGTAATCTGACGATTGCCTGTGTGTTATAACCCCCTTGGTTTTCCCATCCACAGGGATAAACATAAATATCCTATCCTTCTCTTTGCAGACTTAAACTTCGGTGAGCTTGCAACCAGCTTTGGCCTTCTTAAAATACCAAAGATGCCAGAAATCAAAGCAAATTCAATTACTGGGTTCAAGCCAGCTAATGTTGATATTGATTCCATCAAATTCAAGTCAGTGATTTGAGATTTTTATTTCTAGATATGTGTGATGTCTAGTGTTCAGATATGGTTACATAGCTTTGAATTGTTGTGATGTCAGTAGTGAAAAAAGTTTTATTTAGTAAAATAAGCAATATCAAATAATAAATGCACTGTATTAGCTATGCTAAACCAAATGTGACACAAAGCATTATGATTGGGGTTCTAATGTCCCTTCTAAAATTCAGTTGTTTTAGTTTAGTTTGTTCATTTTTTGCCCCAGTATTAAAAAATGGCCAATAAATTAAATCACGACACAGGAACAGGAAAAAACGACAAAACGAACAGTCGTTAAAACACGTCATTGAAAAAAGGATATATTTTAATAAATGTAGCGGACACGGCCGCCAAACCCAAACGAAAGAACAGTATTGTGCAAACAAAATTTAATTAAGACCAAAACAATATAAAGCCCTGAAGAAGAGTGTGCGATAAAGCGTGACCAGTACTTCAGATTTTAATTTTTGTTCTCTTGTCCAGGGACAAAGCGAGAGAAAAACAAAGAAGGCTGCAAAATAAGAGAAAGGCAGAAGAAGGAGAGAAGCCAAAGTTTGTGAGTAAAAAAGCGAAAGCTTGGTCGGGCATTAAAGAGAAGAAAGAACTGAGGAGAGAAAAGAAAGAAAAAAGGAAGAAACAAAAAGAAAAAATGGTAAATATGCAACAATGTGTTGGGTGTAAATAGATTGGGATGTTTTTTTCTGCAATTAATATGTTAATTGAATTGTATGCAAAATTTTTTTTATTTCTTGGTTCTGTTAATTTGAAATTATCCTTTGCTGTACATTACTATACATTACTGTATATATTGTTGTCAGCTGTAAAATTGTGATGTCAGCAAAAATTAAAAAAAATAAAATTATAGCTAAACATAGTCTCATATAGTATGATGCTAAACATATAAATGAAATCGCTGTGGGTTGGATTCAAACCCACAACCATCTGGTCTTGTTTAATCGATATCCCTCAGACATTTGACGATGACGAGCTAGAAGAACTTCGTAAAGACGCTCAACTTGTTAAGAAACTCAAGAGGAAACAGGTTGGTTAGCTTGGAGGGAAACCACATTGCTTTATAAGTGTTAGGCTGATGGCATTAACTGTTCTATAAATCTGGCCCTGCTCTGGCTGCTGCACCAATATTACTGTAAAGGTTCTTTTTTTTAAAATATATCAGTGGTTCTCAAACTTTTTTTAAAAATATTCACAACAGGAATTACATCTCCTGCAAAACTGATATTCGTAAATAAATTCTGATATCCCAACCCTAACGGTCAGACTCAATACTATTCTGCTAACCACTTCCTAATATGCATATAGATAAGCAAGACTCAATATGAAGATTCTGTTGAATTAGATGAACAAAATATGAAGAAGACATTATAACTAAGGTGAGTTTTGATTATGGTCCAGATAATTTTAACTACGACTCTTAACTTTTAGATTCTATATAAGGATAAAAATAATGTTGTCATATTCTCGTTTTCACATCACACTTTAATATACTATAGTTGAATACAGATGGGTTAGTGGGGTGTGATTATTACATGTTTTAGTCACACTACCAGACAAAATCATCTAAACTTGCCTTGCATAATTGTAATAACCATTATATATAGCAACAAGAGCCTGGATTAAATTACAGTAACAGACTCTGCATATAAACACTATCCATGCCACAAAACTACATAATACTATTTTCGTTTATTAGCACATGGACCGAAAGAAATAATATCAAAATCTCTATCTTGCAAATAAAACGATAACCATGTTCACATACTAAGTCAGGTTACAAACCCGGTATCACAGTGAACATACAAAATTCTTAATTAAAAGTGTCGCATGTAGGTATATGGCCAGTTATAGCACATCTCTGCCCTATCATTGCATAATACATGATGCAAATGTGGCATGGAGTAAACGTGGTACTGCTATTTATGTGATGGCTAATTTAATGTGGAGGTAATAGTTGTTTGTCTTTAAATACGATTAGTTCAACAATATGTATGAAAGGGTTTGTATAGAGAGGATGGAAGTTACCATCCACGGATTCGTCAATTTGACCGATTCGGCCACAGTTAGCATGGTATAATCGATACTTAAGGGCAGTTATCAAATTTCGTGCAGTTTCTTGCGACCAATGGCCCAAAAATCTAGTACTGACTAAATGCAATTAAAAATGTCGATAACTGGCGCAAGTATTGGTTATACCGTGTTAAACCTTACTTAACGTTGTTTTGTATATGATATGGTTCATACACTGTATCATAACCTTGTTTTGTAGGTTCGGCGTGCGGTGTCATGATTTCACGAAGCTGTCCACATCCTCACGCAGATTGGAGACCCTGGAGACCGTGGCGTCTATTAATATCTGCTTCGCTTCATACGTGTCGCCGATGTAGCCGCGCTCGCATTGCTGGACGTAATTTAACATTGCGACGCGTTGCGCTGCGCTTTGCGGGTCGCGTGTCGGTACGGTTTCCCTCGTCCGTCTACGTTTTTGAATCGTTTGAAAGCTCTGAGTTAACAGAGGCACCTGTCGAACGGGGTTGCTTAGTTCACGGGGTTTGAAGTCCGGTTTTCTCGGCCGCGATGCGCAGCAATTCCCGGCGTATGCGCTCTTGTTGCAGACAGCGCGCTTTCTCCACCATTTTCACACGGATCCGTTCCTGCTCGACATTACTGAGCATAGCCGGCTCCACACCGCCCCTAGTGGCGCGAGGAGTAGACGGCGCCGACCGAGTTCTCGACGCCCCTGACATTGTAGACGGCCGGCGCCTAAACATGAGCATATTGGGAGCTTTTAAACTGTGTCGTCTGCGGGTCGGACTCGGCGATTTCTGTCCCGGTGGTTGCGGCTCTCGGACCTCGAAAACGTCCTCCTTTTCCCCGAATCTGACAACAGCCGCGGCGGTGGATGGTCTTGCTCTCTCATCCTCTTCAACCATGGTTACCAGCCCCGATTCCTTCATCCCGGATGTCTTCCTCTTCCCTGGCGCTGTGCTCGGTCGGAGGTTCACCTGGACCTTGGTGACCTCATCAATTGCCGCGTCATTGATGTCGTCATCACTCGATGACGTCTTCGGAGGCTGCGAAGTTGCTGATCTGTCGCTGTTGATTCGACTTCGTGAGGCAGGCCTTCGTCGTTTCGACGAGGGGGGACGTTTTTCTGCTGTTGAAATGAAAACTGATTAAAAAAATTAAACGAAACACGAACCCTGTGTTTTTATTGTGTGGTCAGTCCTTTTAATCGAAAAAGCTGCAGGTTCGAAACTGGTCGGTTGTGTACTTCGACAAGGCACTTCACGGATTAATGGGTTCTACCAAATTGAAGAACCGTGTCTATCATATACAATACACTGCAATAGCTCCGGTAACCCAACGGTGGGCGCGAGGTCATCTGACGATTGCTCGTGTGTTTTACCATTCACGAGGATAAACCTGAATTTTCTATCCTATACATACCAACCATACCTGTGACACCGAATGGAGTTTCAGCTGGTGTGTTAGGTTTGTTGAGGTGGTTGATAGATGGTGGAGCCCTGGTGCCCCCACCCGTGCTCGCTTGCGCCGCTGCACTCATTTCCGCTGTTACCTGTTCCAATAACAGTGGTTTAGCCTCATGAGTTAATAGGATATAGAATGTTTCTGTTTTTATTTATATAATGTTTATTTCTTTAAGGAGAAACGCAAGGGGCGTTATTATACCGTCAGAATACCTCGCGATTTCCGTTGAAATACCACCCGATCTATTGCAGTTGTGTATGTTTATTTTGGAGTAGTCGAATAAGATACCGGGTTGGGGCGATGTCCGTTAAGTGCTTTGCACAAGGACAAAATAATGGATTTGGCAAGTGGCTGTTTTCATTCCACACTCTCGGCTGAAAGCTGATACAAGAATCAAGTGCGGCGAATTCAAATATTCGGCTCGGGTACGCCACTGGCGGAACGTCCAGGTAATAAGAAGCGAAGATCTAACATCCGTATTAGCTGGACAGTTGTGTCCTTGGGCAAGGTACTTAACGGACATTGCTTGAACTTAGCGGATTAATAGGTTTTACTAAATTGACGTGTGAATCATACACAACACACTGTAATAGCTCCGGTAACGTGAGGTGATCCGACGATTGCCCGTGTGTGTGTATGTTAAGCCCCTTGTTTTTTTCTATTCACGGGGATAAATATGAATATCCCATTCTCCACCAGGAGATTCCTACCAGTCGGTCAGGAGGAACTAAGCCATTCCTCTTGTAATATGCTTGTGGTGGGTCGTTGTCTCTGTACCCGCTGGAGAGCGTCCGGACTTTGTGCATGAAATACTTGGCTTTCTCCTGTTTGATGCCATGAAGTTGGCGAAGTCGTTCTTCCTCTGTCACTTCGTGCGTCATCGATTCCATTTCGCGCCTGTTTGTGACGTGTCAATTAGCTTACACCTATGTTTACTGAGCCAAGTTTTGAACCCGTTGTCACAAACTAGAGTGGAATTATGTTTTTGTATTGCGCAACCTACTTTAAAACGTGATGTTTTTCAAATTACCGTGGCTATGTGACGTTACAATGCATAAGTTATTGTCGTTCATTTTGATGTTTTTATGCGACGTGGCAGTTGGATTATGAGCAGTAAACAAAGCGGTAGTGTTGCAAATTAAAGTTGTGTGTTATTCTGATCGCGCTTAAGATTAACTGCAGACCTTTAGAGTTTAGTAAACCGACAATAGTCGCGGCCATTAGGAATAAAGACCTAAAAAGCGACAACCATGAAGGGCCCGTCACTTGGACCGTTTAGTCCGGCCCTTTGGTCTAACGGTTAAGTGCGCCGCCTTTCAATCGAAAGGTTGAAGGTGCAAAACTGGTCGCTAGCTAGTCAGTTGTGTCCTTGGGCAAGGCACGGACATTGCCTGAACTCTGCGGATTAATGGGTTCTTACCAAATTGAAGGAACGTGTCTATCATATACAACGCACTGCAATAGCTTCAGTAACCCGACGGTGGGCGCGAGGCGATCTGACGATTGCCCGTGTGTTAACCCCCTTAGTTTTTCCATTCACGCGGATAAAGATGAATATCCTATCATTTTGTATAGGTTGGCGTTCGGCCACACGACCGTACATTTGTAGCATAATATTTTTTACCGGGCTTAGTTTCGAACCCAAACGGGTACGTTGCTAAGACCGTTTTTTTGTATGTAAGTCGGTATATGTATCGGTCGTGTTAACCATTTGGCTACACGAATTAGCTTAAACCCAAGGGGTAAAATGATTTTTTAGCATAGCGCTAGATAAGATAGTCGAACATTTCAAGGCTGAAGTGTTTTTCATGTGTCAATCAAGTGTCAAATAGCAGTAAACGATCTGACACCCGACACTACAGTGAAATGCTATATCTTAAAAGCCAATATTTGGGCATTAGGAAACCAATATTTTCGATTTTTGCATTTAAATAGATAGGTATGAAAGTGGACATGTGTGTGGTTTTTTTTTGTGAGTGTGAAAATAGTGTGTGTTCTCTTTTATTTCGCCAATTCGAAAAACTCCCCTACTTTTTCTCCTCCTCGACTCTCACTTTTGCCTTCTTCTCTTCAATTCTCTTCCTTGCGTCCTGGATTTGGAGTTGGCGATCGTAGATTTGATCCAATTTCCTCATATATATTCCCATCTTCGGCACGAACTCTTTCTCGCAGAGTTCTGAATGAAATAGAATTAAAATAACTAATTTGAAATTTCGGGTTTTGAGGGAAATGTGAAAAAGCCGACGTATTTTTTATCCCTAATTTAAGTTGTTTGGTATTAATTAATGAAGGGAATTAAAAAACACTATAAAACGAAAAACGCCATAAAACTGGTAATAGTTAGTTATAAACAAGTAACCTATACAGTTGACTTGGTCCTAGTGGTTTACTAGATTCAAGCAAGTCCGCTAAGCCCCATGCTGACGATCAATACCGACGAACGAACAGTTGGTTTTAAACCCATCACCTTTCGGTTGACGGTTTAATATGTTACCAGTGAGGTGATCAACCGGTGGTATTTCGTGTCATTACCAATAAGCTGAATAACCGGAGTTATTTCGCGCCATCTAACACATTAACGGTGTAACGTTACTGCTTGTTGTAATCAAACATATCCGAACGTACTAAGCATCTACATAGCATATCTAGCAATTACTAACAGAACAAACGTGGTTTTGGTAAAAAGGTGAAACTAAAAAGAGGGACGGGAGGAAACTGCTCTTTAAAACTATGGAGATTAATTCTCACCATGCCAGAAACACTAATCTTAACTCTAGACCCAACCCCAACTTTATTCCCCGCCCAAGCGGCCCAATCTTCATTTTAGTGAGCAGTTTTCCTCCTCCCCCCTTAAAAAAAAATTGATAAATAAACTTCGCAAACTTTTTTACCAAGCCAAGCCAAGTTTCGAACCTATGATTGGCTATTTACAAGGGCCGTTTTTGTATAGAAGTCGGTATATGAACCGGTCGCGTTAACCATTCGGCCACAAGACCGTACTAAACCTCGCACTCACTTTTATTCCAATCCAGATAAGCCTCTTGCGCCATCAGGCGATCATTTTCCAGTTTATTTCTATGGATTCGAAGTTTATCATTTTTCTTTTCCTGTTGTTTTCTATGTTCGATCAACTTTGCGAGTTTGTCGGTTTCCGGCATCGCTGGTTGTCGAAATGACGTGGGGTTATGACGTCACGGATTCAGTCAAGTGTGTCGGTTGGCGACAACATTTCTAGATCCGGACGGCTGGTTGTGTTCTTGTGCTGGTCGGCGTACAGCAGCTCTAGCTTCTCTCCTGAAAATACAAGACTCCGCATTTAACTCTTTTCTACCTGAAATATTGCTTTAGTACCTTGGTATTGGTATACGAGCCGACCGCATGTACGGCAAAATCGGGCCTCTGTACTTTACTAACACTTCTCCGTGCGACATATTACATACTCGTTGATTTAGCTGTTTTTACAAATTTATGCAATAGCCGAGTAAGCCTAGCAAGTAAAAATCAATGCCAATGATGATTAGTCGTTATACATGATATGATAATATGACACAAACACACATATATTGAGTCATGTAGGCCATACATGACTCAATATATGTGTGTTTAAACACACATATATTGAGTCATGTACAACATACACTGTCGGACACAGTATAGTTATGGGTTCCCTATGAAGGAAACATTTTGATTTTACTTGTTTTTTTTTCGTTTTTTTTTTGCGTCACGCTCGTGAAAGTCATGTAATGTCGCCAAATAATTGGCATGAAGAAGTTATTCTTTTATTTTGCAATGACCTTAAATTTCACAAAAAAAACAAGGGGGATTTCTGCTATCGGAAAAATGGGAAAGAAGAGGCCGCCTATCTTTGAACATTTTTAGCGTTATCGACGTTATTTCGTGATTAAAAAGAAATATTTACTTAAAATTTATTAATATTTCTATTGTTATTTTTAGTATACTAATGCGTGCGGTTTTAAAAATAGTGGTGATGGTTTACACGTGGTTGACACCCTCTGGTTTATACCATCTTATATATCTTATGCAAAATATGCGGTCAAAACATATAGTCTATAAGATAGGAATGGTTAATAATTTTGTATTCCCTTTAATAAGAAACTGACAACAGTGCATTTATCACGTGTAGGCAACCGTTAGGTTTACTGATACGGGTTACTGGAACTATTGCAATTGGTGTTGTAGATGATTTGGACGTTTTTCAGTTTTAATTTATTAATCCACGTTTACCAAGAAAACAACGTTTTCACTTATTGCTGGTTTTGATCCCACATCCTTACGGACTTGCAAGTAACCTACGCCCTTACAGACACAGCTAACCGACCACACAAAGGAAACATAAGTATGATGGACAACAAAGGGCTTTGTCATTTTAACACAGACATCTTAGGCGCGCGACTACTCTTCAGGTTTCCTGGGCAGTGTGGATTGGTCAGTCGGTCAATCGAAAGTTACAATTGTGTTATTACCGGGTTTTAAGCTATACAGTCTGTCCAAATTAATTTTTACTGGTTGGGCTTATGGAATATGGGACTCGTCTATCCCTATGGGATAACTAAAGTTGTAATCGCCAGAATAAACCATGTTTATAAAAGTATGTTGCAAGTTTAAGTTATAGATATTGTAATATTTTAACCTATTTATTAACTGGCCTAAATGAACCTTACAGTAGCGTCCCCAAGAAGCCAACGGGCCCTGGTTTCGATACCACAACCCTTGGGTGTTTGTTCGACGCGTTAACCTAATGAGCCAACCGACCAGACAAATATTCCATTATTTTCCTGAGTTTCTGTAACAATACCGACGATATGTACATTGCTTTTAAAATCCACTTTACAGTGTTTGCGGAAAGCTAAACTGTTTGACTTTGCATGGTCTTAAATCACATCGCCTTAAAAGCCAGGCTCAAAGTAATCCTGTTTAAGCAATTTACGACAATGAGTTTTGTTTGGTCACTATTACAACAGTAACCTAAAGTTAGAAACTTCAATGCGCAGAAAGTTACGCCTTTGTGTGCCAACGACAATTTCTTTGTTTCATACTGGGTTACTGTAGGCAAAATACTAAAACTGCATTACGATTTCGAAAGCAAAACCGATACATATAGCTCACATATCTGTTTTCTACCAAAATTCGACAAAAGCAGTATCAACAAAAACAAAAGCTATCTGACACAAAGCGTGATATCAAGTTACATTCCTGAACGTAAAATCACAACATAGCCACCACTTGCGCGAAACACACCCAATTCTGATGAATTTAAACGATGTACTGTTGGAATGCAGATACTTATATTGGTATCAAGCAAGGTCACTGAAACACGTCGATAAGATAGGCTGTTAATCCCACTGGTAATTAACCTCTAAAAGGAAATTACATACCCGTTATAGACCTGCTGATTGGACTTGGAAGTCTACTGGGCAATGTGGTATCATGTACTCACATGTACTCGGTAACCAATAATGCCAAACACCTTTTATATGATTGATAGAACAGCTATCTAATAAAAGGCTATTAGCTAAGTGCCTTGTATCAATATTTTAGGGTTTATTTTCACGTTTTTTTTGTGATATCCCTTGCAATGTTAACATTGAACCTGAGAAAAGAAAGATTTATTAAATATCGCACATAGAAACATTATATGTAATATATGTATATGTGTGTGTTTGTGTATAAGAACAAATGGTATTTTAGTAAACAAAAGTCATTATGATATAAAGCTAAGTACTCACGTTATTTGGAGAATTCTTCTTCTTTCACTGTTGGGGTGAAAACACTTACAAGTTGTTTATTTAAACACACACAGCATATCAAAGGACTTAATAATTCTCCTAGTAATATATATACAATAAACCAATGAACGTTCTTAAACGTCAGCAGTTATAGGAAATGTTAATCGTAATAAGGAAAAAAGCTTCTTTACTAGAAATACTCCTTCTGCCGCTGATTCGTAAATCACTGTCGTTAAAATAGAAACACGCGTTACCATTCGATACTTTCGTTTTATTGCCTGTTCCATTCGATACAATAGAACTAAATGAACGCTTTCTTCCACTACAATTCTTCCGCCAATTTATTACGATTGATTAGTTCTGTGGCTGTGATTTCATACCTCAAAACGTAATGAATCTGTTGATTAAATAGCACATAGTCAATTTCCCAGCCCCTGCCTATAGTGATCAGATTAAAAGATTACGCGAAAGGGAAAAGTCGAATTTCTGCTCTCGTTGAAACACTCCCGCGTCGTCCGAGAGCCATTGTGATCAAACAATGGAGTTGTCACAATGGGAAAACGACACGGAATCTAGTCCGACCGAGGTGTTTGTTTACATCCTGTCGGTTGTACCAGTGATAGTGAAAGGGCAGGGTTAGGGCGCGCGTGCGCGGTGCAATCTCAAACACTCAAGTACTTCTTTTAGCAACACTCACCAGCTTGAACGCGACACCACAAGCTACCAACGGGCGTTCTTGAAACGATGTTTCGCAAGATCAATCCACTCTTCAAATATACCTTCTAAGTTCACTATTTTCTTTAGTTGTCAATTGGTATTATTCGAATGTAAAGTGTCGTGGATTGATAGCGGTTTAATAATTAGGTGGTGGTTTGGAGCCTCTTTAATCATTCTGTCACTGACTTATGTCGACATTAAGTTAAAGCAACATTACGCTATTCTCCGACGCTATTCGAGGAAAATATCTCCGTCGCGCGATCGTAAACCGGATGGTAATGGGATTAAAACTTACCGGTTGCAATTTCATTAGGTCCTTTAACAAGATTATATGAGGAGAATACGATATTCATGTTTATCCCCGTGAAATAGAAAACAAGCTAGCGACTAGTTTCGAATCTGAAACCCTTCGGCTGAAAGGCGACGCACTAAACCACTAGACAAATCTGCCGAACTTATCTAGTTTCAATCCCATGATGTTCTTGCCACTAATGGTCGTTTTATTTATATAAATCTATATGTAAGTGGGTCGAGTTTACCATTCGACCACTCAATGATATGATGAAGTGCTTTATGAATACTGTCACAATCGACTAAGCCAGTGGGGCGGTTTTATATTCAACCACCGTTCTTCTCAAAGTTAACCCTCTAACCGGCTGAGGTATGCGGTGTGAGTTTTCTGTTATATACAGCTCACGTTTAAGTTGTTTTTGCTTATGGAATTAAAGACTTTAAATAGTAAAGCTGTTTCCAATATGAAACAACCCATTTTCTATGGTAGATGCGCAACACCCCCATGTAGCGATTAATGTAATTTAAAATTTCGACCACATGGTGTCAGTGGTAAGCCGCATATTTTCGTCACTATAGCAACAACCTACCCACGCCGCTTTATTTGTTTAGTTGGATATTCCAAAGAAAAAACAAACCTTTTAATTAATATTTGCTTAATAAAGTGTTTAAACATGACGAAAGAAAGCTTAGAAGAGCCGGATATCAATAAAGACAAGGTTTAAGACACAAAAGACAGTTTATTATGTTTGTAAACAAAGGACAGGATTTTCAGAACATTTTGCAAGTGAGACAGAATTTACAAAGGTAAAAGAAATACAATTTGAATGTTTTAATTTTTTTTTAAAGTAATTTAATGAAAAAAAACTAACAAAGGCAGTGCTACAACCTAAGCATGTTTTTATTTTGTATAAAGGCCTCTTTAAGGTTTTTTGTGATTCACAATGAAAGTGCGCAAATTAAGCTACTGGTAACTCTGATACTGATCTATAGTCAGCCCTACACACAATATGCATCCTGAAAGTATCGACCAAATGCTGTTCAACGATCAAATAATATCAAGTCCTGCTCAAAAACATCCGGAAACATCTTCTAACAACAGGGAACAAACGTTTTCCAGGAAGACCAAGAAAACAACTCCTTCGAAATGGGAAAATCGGCTCGCAGATGCGGCGTTGCGGCAGGCAGCAGAAGGAGGCTACCTCATCTCACCTTCGAGGGCTTTTCTATTGGAACGGTGAGAGTAAGACAGGATGGTTGATGGTTTTGTAAGGTCGACCCTGGAAAAAACTAGCCGGAGAAAAACAGCAAACCAAAATGAATAGGCCTATTAGAGAATTTATGTTTGGCTGGTGGTTAGAGTTAGTTTTGTGGTACCTCTAAATACTACAGAATCGCTTGGACCGCTTGGATCACATAGAGCGCTTGAAACGCTTGGATCGCTTGGAGTGCTTGGATTACTATACTTCGTAATTACAAAAGCCATGATATTAATGTTAGGGTTGGGGTTAAAGTTAGTTCTGGGGTTGAGATTAGTGTTTGAATTATTTCAGGGTTTGAATAGCAATCTAAGTGATCCAAGCGATCCAAGCAATCCAAGCGGTCCTGTAGTGTTAAGAGGCACCCTTAGTTTTGTGGTGGATATTAGTGTTTTGGTCAAGATTAGATTTAGTTTTCGTAATTTTAGTAGGCAGTTTCCTTCTTCCCTCATTTTAGTGTTCCCCTTAACTCTGTAATCAGAAGCATCTTATTCAACATTCCTATTCACATGGTTTAATATGGCAAGTTCACTTATATTAGTACTATCCATCCTTGGCACAAACCAACATTCTTATTGATTTAATTATAGTCTTCCTGTTAAAAGCTGTTTTTCTTTACTATAATCATGTTCAATTTTAAATTATATTTCAAAACAACATACCACAATTACAATATGCAGTTAAATAAGTAAAGACAAGTTACAAATTGTTCCACAGATGCCAAACAGCTGGGAAACCATCACTGAAAGACATTGAATACATTCATCTCTCCCACTTTCATATCCGCACTCTCGGACATATCCAGTCGTGCCGTCATTTGAGGGTCTGCATTCTCAACAACAATTACCTGACACGGTTCAGCGCCTTAGAGAACTGTCCGTATCTGGTTCGCTTGGATTTGCACTCGAATCAGGTGGGTACCACTAGATGGTACTGTTGCAGTGATATTCTCATCAAAGGTCTCGATGGCAATTAGACTGCACGTGTGTC
>CH000003.1:183727-194770 GCA_000149265.1 Ciona savignyi | reverse complement strand
CTGACATCAATAGAATCCTTGTGCATGGGTCGCCAGTTGTGGTTATCCAGCGGTGGGTGAGAGGTCATCTGAGCAGGAAGGCACTAGGAATAAGCTATATGCAAGTGCAGTAAGTACTTTGGTATTTCAAGTAGACCTGTGTGGTCGGATAATTGGAAAGTTTAAAAGAAGAGAATGATAAATGAGTTGATAGCTTCTGGGTGCCATAGTAACGGGACTTTTATGACCTACATTCTTGATTCTGGGGCTAACATGGACCCGCCCATACTAATGTAATGTACCGTAGATGGGTATATTCCCATGAGGTATAATATTTTTTATGTGACAGTGTCACTTCATTTCACAGGTTAACTAATAATTACCAGAGTTATAACCACACCATCCCTACCACACTACCACACCACCCCCCTGTGTTTTTGTATCCACCATGATAAGCATAAGTATCCTGGCATAAATGATGTCCCAATCCAGAATATTTAATGGGCTTAATCAAATTGTCGTTTAATTAATTTTTGTTTTAACAGTATTGTTTTCGCTTAGGTTTGACGGCTGTGTCCGCGATATTAATTTACTTATCCATTTTCTTTCAAATTAAGTTTTTTAATGACTGTAAATTTCCCTTTTATTCCTGTTCCTGTGCCATAATTTGCTTGATTTGCCATAGCTAATACTAGGACAAAAAGGAAATAAACTAAACTGAAATTTAAAATATATTCACAATAAACAAGCCATTCCGATACCTATTGAAACCCGATTGTGCAAACTATTTTCTGAAAATTACCCCGTTTCCAAATTTTTATCAAAGGTCCTGCTTCGTGTTTTCATCGTGGAAAAAACTATACTAAACAATTACCTTTGAAATAACAAGTTAAAAATGTTTAAAAAAAGTAAAAGGCAAATGAATACCAGCATATCTTGATTTATGAACCCATTTCTTTATTCCAGGGAACGACTTCGTAAGTTAAACTTTGTCCCCCAAACAACGCCAAGTGGAAGCCAAGTAGACGAAGTTTTAAGTTTAGATTACGACACTTACCTCAAGGTAACGATATTTCGGTCTGAATGGAGAGGTTGTGTGTCTCACTTGTGGTTTTCAACCTTAGAACCGAAGACCTGGCTCCAAAACTCCAAGCGCTTCAACTACCATGAGAGCTGAAAGTCCAGCTACAAGGCAAAGCAGGGAAAGTCGGGTAACACTGTCTATATCTACCTGTATTTATCTAGTGTATATAATGCTGTATACAGGATAATAATGACATTCAATAGTGTCAATAATGATAACAAGTTTGCAAATTTCCTTAGTAGATCTATGTACCTAAGGCTGTACTGGTTAGGATAGGGATATTCATGTTTATCCCCGCGAATGGGAAAACAAGTGCGTTAATACACGGGCAATCGTCAGATCACCTCGCGCTCATCGTTGGGTTACCGGAGCTATTGCAATGTGTTGTGTATAAATGAGACTTTCTTTCAATTTAGTACAAACCATTATTTTACTGGGTTCAGGCAATGTCCAAATAGTGCCTTTTTCAAGACACAACCGACTAGCTAGCGACCAGTTTCAAATCTGCAGTCCTTTGGCTGAAAGGCGACTAATTAACTCTTTAAGCTAATCAGTCGAATATGTTATAAAAGTTGTGGTGGTTGGTTACAAAGGGTGTTATATACACAAAAAAATTAGTATACCACAATTTCACAGTCAAGTTAATAAAGTGTTTACATATTGTTTAAACCACTTATTATTTTAATTCACACTAATTTAGAAAAATACAGTGCACTACCCATTTGATACTTACATTAGACATGATTAGGATAATCACCCTATGAACGCATATATATCTTTGAAATTCATTTATTTTAATCCTAGTTGAGTAATTACTTTGTTACGAATGTCATCAATAAAATGTAAGGTTGTGTGGCCGAATGGTTAACGCGACCGATACATATACAGACTTAAACAAAAAAAACGGTCGTAGCAACTAGCCCATCCTGGGTTCGAATATAAATCCGGTAAAAAAAAATATTACCGGTATCAATAATAATCAAACTGTGGATGGTAGATCTAGTTACTGTACTTTAGTAATTTTAAAAACGTCATTTCTTAAATATAAATCATTGACCCAGGACATAAAGATGGGGGATTCCCCTTTAAAGATACTCCCAACATCTCTACACATCAACCTCAACAAATTGGAACAAAACGCCATGCGATCTTTTGGTATGTTTCTTTATCATTTTCATTTATCAACTAATTTATTATATTATATTGTGTAATATCCCATCTGTTTAATTATTCTTTTTTCGATTGATTAGTGTGTCTTCTTTCAGCCGAAATGTTGGAGGTTAGAAACTGGTCGCTAGCTAGTCGGTTGTGTCATTGGGCAAGGCACTTAACGGACATTGCCTGAACCCAGCGGATTAGTGGGTTCTACTAAATTAAAGGAATGTCTAAATCACACACAACATACTGCAATAGCTCCGGTAACCCGACGGTGGGCGCGAGGTGATATGACGATTGCCTGTGTGTTAACCACCTTGGTTTTCCCATTAACGAGGATAAACATGAATATCCTATACTATTTTTTCAAATTTATTGTTTCACTGTTATTTACTGCTAAATAAACTCCATTCACCAATTTCTGTTTTGACTTCAGTATAAAGTTACATATTGTTATTTCACACATAGTGTTTGATCATATTTCAATCTTCACAGACACATCAAGTGAAGACCATATCACCATACATGTCCACAAGGAAACTATTCTTCCAACCAAATCTCTCTTTTCAAAACCTCTAACTGTGACGTTTATTGAGAATGATGAAAAAGGTATTTGTGCATAACCCAGAATGTTATTTTTCATGTTATTTATCCGATCAATTATTATCTTATCCTTTTCTCACAGTTAATCTATTTGGTGATTATAACCATGTTAAAACTCTGATAATCATTTAAGGCCTGTTCTTTAATTTTCTATTTCAGCTATAAATTATAGATTACACATTTCCTATGGATAACTTCCCAAAAAATTAAAAAAATTAAAAAATTGTCAAAATAAAGTCCAAAAAAGTTAAAATACCCTAGATTACACATTTTCTAAAAAAAATAATTTTAATAAATGAAAAAAAAAAAAATGAACTAAAAATTATAATACATTCTGATCACACATTTCATAGGCATCCAGGAAAAAGCCCCCAAACAACCCACAGCCCCTGTATCCACCCCTGCAAGCGCCCCATTCAAAGCGGGTCGTCGAGACCCAGTCACAGTGCAGCAAATGTTGGGTCCGATGACGAACCTGGTCCACCCCGTGTTGACGGAGAGCCACCCCACCCTGGGTACGTTGGTGGAGAACAGGGAGGTGGGAGCACGGGATGAGGAGGTCGTCAACCATGAATGGAGGATCCATGATAAAGCTTTCCAAGTCGCTGGGGGGAGGCCTGTGTTCTCAGAGGTGATTCTAATGCCTCTATGGCGCTATACAGTGTTCATAGAGGTAATGTAGCTCTATCATACATAACACACTGCAATAGCCCCGGTAACCCTATGTTCTCAGAGGTGACTCTTAAGTTAATTAAATTTCGTTTGCACATTATTTGTTCAGCCGTTTAGTTTGGCGGTTAAGTGCGTCGCCTTTCAATTGAAAGGTTGTAGGTGGGAAACTGGTCGCTAACTAGTCTGTTTTGTTCCTTGGACAAGGCACTTTACGGACATTGCCTGAACCCAGCAGATTAATGGGTACTACCAAATTGAAGGAATCATACACAACACACTGCAATAGCTCCGGTAACCCGACAGTGGGTGCGAGGTGGTCCGACAATTACCAGTGTGTTAACCCTCTTGGTTTACGAAGGGTGTTAACCCTTGGTTTGCCTCCTTGGACCAGTGTCCATGAAGGTGACTCTAAAGTGAATTAAATTTTGTTTGCACATTATTTGTCCAGGTTGGCCTGGCGGTTTAGTTTAGTCTGGCGGTTTAGTGCGTCGCCTTTCGATTGAAAGTTTGCAGGTACGAAACTGGTCGCTAGCTAGTCTGTTTTGTATCTTGGACAAGGCACTTAACGGACAATGCCTGAACCCAGCGGAAGGAACGTGTCTATCATACACAACAAACTGCAATAGCTCCGGTAACCCGACGGCTGGCGTGAGGTGATCTGACGAGTGTGCTAACCCCCTTGGTTTACCTCCTTGGACCAGTGTCAACGGAGGTGACTCCAGAGTTAATCAAATATTGTTTGCGCATTATTTAAGTTTGGCAGCCGCACCCTCTATATTTATTAAATTATATCCTTTTTGTTTCTGTGCTGTCATTTTATTAGTTTGCCATTTTTCAGAACTGAAAAAAAATGAATAAACTAAAAAAACTAATGTAGCTCTATGGTGGTGTATACAGTGGACGCAGAGGTGATGGGAGTGAAACCGCTTAATTTAAGTAGTTGTAAAACACGTGATGGTTTGTTCTTCTTTTAAAGGACATTCTCTGTAGTATGATGTTAGGTGTTAACGCGCGAGAGTGCCCCGTTAGACGTACTGTAATACAATGAGTTAATATCAGAATCGTATCGTGTTATCTATTAGGTACCGAAAGGTTCTAATAAGTAAAGGAACTTATTAACAGAGAGTTTAGTTTTTTTCCTGCTTCCTATACTGGGTTGCACCATCCCCCATATTGACAGATACGACAGACAATTCGGCCCAAATAATTTGTTTAGATTCCCAATAGCCATGTTTGCTAAAGTTGAAAAATATTTAGAACTGAAATCTAGTAGAATCATTATGATTAGGTTATTCATTTTTTTGCTCCAGTATTAAATAATGGAAAATTAACCAAATCACGGCACAGGAACAGAAAAAGGTAAACAGTCGTTAAACACAACATAAAAAGGAAAGGATATAAAACATAATCTTGATAAGCTCCAAGGTTCTTAAAGCTATTATCCGGTTGAATACATAGTGGGTTACTCCATCGCTTTTAACCCAAGAATACAACTGAACTTTTAACCCAATGAATAAAACTGAAGGAATGTCTTATTTATATTTAATGTATTACATTTTACTATTACATGGTGGTGTGCGCATGGTTATTTTATTGCCTGTGTGTGTGATAACCTTTCATTTATTCTGATCAAGTTGTTTGGTGGATTAGTGCATCACTCTTTAACGGAAGAGTTGCTGGTACGAAACTGGTCACAGTTGAGTCTTTGGGCAAGGCACATAATAGACATTGCCCGAACTTAGCAAGTTAATCGGGTCTAATAAATTGAAGGAACGTGTCTATTATATACAACACACTGCAATAGCTCCGGTAACCGGAAGGTGAGCACAGGTAATCTGACAATTGTCCGTGTCTTAACCCCCTCGGTTTTCCCATTCATGGTGATAAACCTGAATATCTTCCATTGTTATTTGTTGTATATGATTGAGACAATTCCACACTTTCAAATATTGAAATCCACTTCTCCCCAGCTTGAACCAACCCAGGATCACCTGCTCATGAACCGAGAGGCTGGAAGGGATGTGAGGGAAGCCATCGATTACTGGCACGACCAGGATTTCAATAAACCTCAAGTCAAAGTTAAGAAGCCCAAACCAATTAAACGGGTAGGATTTCATTACATCAATGTAGCGTTTCAGCCAATTTATTTAAATGTTGCTCGGTCTATATCCTCGACCGCCGCAATGCAACTACGCAACTCGCATAACTACTACTTAAAGCACAAAGGTACAGCCAAATATATAGAAAATGAGTCAATCGAGTAATTAATAAAACAAGGCAATAACTTAAAAATCGGCAAGGGTCCAAAAATGCAAAGAATTTAAAACCACTACATAGGAATAAAATAAAACTTTACATTAGTAGGGGTGGGTACACGGTAGCACTGGGACAAGGAATGTAGGCCATGATACATTACATTAGTATGAGTGGGTCCATGGTAGCACTGGGACCAGGAATGTAGGCCTTGATACATTACATTATTATGGGTGGGTTCATGGTAGCACTGGGACCAGGAATGTAGGCCTTGATACATTACATTATTATGGGTGGGTTCATGGTAGCACTGGGACCAGGAATGTAGGCCATGATACATTACATTAGTATGGGTGGGTTCATGGTAGCACTGGGACCAGGAATGTAGGCCATGATACATTACATTATTATGGGTGGGTTCATGGTAGCACTGGGACCAGAAATGTAGGCCATGATACATTACATTATTATGGGTGGGTCTGTGGTAGCACTGGGACCAGGAATGTAGGCCATGATACATTACATTATTATGGGTGGGTTCATGGTAGCACTGGGACCAGGAATGTAGGCCATGATACATTACATTAGTATGGGTGGGTCCATGGTAGCACTGGGACCAGAAATGTAGGCCATGATACATTACACTAGTATGGGTGGGTACACAGTAGCCCTGGGACCAGGAATTTATGCCATAAAAGGCCTGTTACTCCAGCTGGAAATACTGTGGGTGGGATGCGTTGAAGTGATATTCATTAAAATTTGGTTAAAATATTCTATATTTTCCCTTTTTTCTTTTTTTCTGTGTTTTCGACGGTGGGCACGAGGTGATCTGACGATTGCCTGTGTGTTAACGCTTCTTGGTTTTCCCATTCATGGGGATAAACATGAATATCCTTCCCAGCTTGAAGACCGAGTGAGTCTTGCCACTCTGGCTGCAGTGTCGAAAGCATACAAGGATAGGGACAGAAGTGACAGCGTGCTGTTGAAGGCAGATAAGGTGATGAGGGTACAGCAGGGCAAGATGCAAGCTCGGAATATCGTCGCGGCTTTTAAGGTGAAGTATATATCCGCGTATCTAGGGTAGAGTGTATGATTCACACATTCTTTCAATATTAGTAGAGTAGCGTTCTTTATTTTTTACCCAGTGTTGCCCTTTTTGGTATGTTTTATGTTAAAACCCTTTGCTTTTCCGTTTTATTACCGACTCGTGTGCCGTGACTTTGTTTAACTTTGAAATTCTTTTAGTAAATGACTAGACCTTTTCGAGAGTGGTCACTTGGTTTATTTTCTGGGACTGTGAGAGCCAAGTACACGCCTCATAATTGGTGGATCGGTGCAAATATACTAGCTAATCCCTACAGCACAACCCATTAATCCGCTGGGTTCAGGCAATGCCTGTTAAGTGCCTTGCCCAAGGACACAACCGACTAACTAGCGTCCAGTTTCGAACTGGCAACCTTTTGGCTGAAAGGCAACACACTAAACCACCATACTAATCAGTCAGATTTATTATGTGGATTCTGGTTATAGTAGGAAAACTGGGGTTAATCCAAGTCCACTTTATACTTTGAACAAACATATATTGTTCGTTGTATATTTTGCTGTTGGCAAACATACTTCAAACATGCAGAATAAGTAACTACCAACTAAGCTAGCATGGAAATGTTAAATCCAATGTGATTGTACTACAGGAAGAGAAAAGAAACAATGCGTTACACCAACGTCAAAATGATCGTATCAAAATCGCTGAAGGACTTCAGCAGAATGATATTCAAAAAATGGCGTACATAGAGCATGTAAGTTTAGTTGACATCTTCAAGTTGACATCCAGTTTTAACTTGAATAGATATGTCATTTGTGGGAAATTGATATACCATCTAATAACTTACACCCACTGTGCATTTGTTAAAGCTATTACAGTGTGTTGTATATTGGTGAAGTGTTAAAAATGTTTTAAACCTCATCAAACTACTGAGTTTAAACGATGATCTCAACTGGTTTTGCGTAAGGAATTAACCCACTAGCTATAGACTGGTTTCAATACCACAACCATTCGGCTGAAAAGCGACGCTAATCCACCAAGATATTCAGCCGAACACTAAATCCTCTACATCGAATCCAGTCACAGGAGCGTAAGGAAAGAGCGTTGCAGCGTCACAAAGCACGACACGCGGAACTTATGTTCGCGTCAGACTTTACCAACCAACAAACCTCTGTCAGCAACGCTCTCATCAGACACGACCGACAAGCTTGTGTAGAGGATACCAAGGCTGAGAAAACCGATATCGTCAATGGAGTAAAGGTGTGTGTTGTATGGTGGAGTGTTATTGAGGGTGTTTAGTATAAACCCGACCGGTTATTCTGGTGGTTTAGTGCGTCGCCTTTGAAGGAACGTGAAAATTATACACAACACAGCTTGACTGGGTTCAGGTAATATCCTCTAAGTGCCTTGCAAGGACACAACCGACTAGCTAGCGACAAATGTTGAACCTACGACCCTTCGGTCGAAATGTGACGCACTAACCCAGTAAGCTTTTGAACCGACCTCATCTATATCGTTTGAACTTAATTAATTTTATTTGTATATAAGTATATCCTGTTTTTAAATGACGTGTTCTAACGACTGTTCGTTTTGCCATCCTTTTCCTGTGTAGTGATTTCATTGTTTTGCCATTTTTAATACTGGAGCAAAAAATAAATTAACTAACAAACTAAACCAAACTAAACTGATTATGAATATCCCCAGATGCAACTAACTGAGCAAGCAGAACTGGTGAAGAGGTACATGGAACACAAGCAGCTGATGCGGCAGATGGCAGGAGGGCAGGAGAAGTCACGATTAGACGGCCAAGCATTGCAAGAAGCAAATGATCGGATCTTGGCTGCAAGACAGCGAGTCGCAGGAATAAAAGCAAGGAAAGCAGCTGTCCAGGTACAATGCTGTGTCCGGCCAGCTAGCTGCGTCACCTTTTAATCAAAGTGTTGCAGGTGCGAAACTGGGTCGCTTAGCCAGTCGGTGTGTGTCCTTGGGGAAGGCACTTTACCAGACATTGTTTGAAACCAGCAGATTAATGGATTCTACTAAATTGAAGGATTGTGTCTATCATATACAATACACTGCAATAGCTCCGGTAACCCGACGGTGACCACGAGGTCATCTGATTGCCAATGTGGTAACCCCCTTGGTTTTTCCATTTACGAGGGTAAACATGAATATCCTATCCTATTCTAATGCTGTGGAGTATGCCCTCTAAACATATCATCCATCTGGCGTTTTTTTAAGTATAGTACTTTTAGCCTACAGCTTCTTCACAGCAATTATATTGCCGTCGGTCTTATTTTGAATCTGCCCTGCTTGTAATATCTAAACGAGTTATCTTTATTATGAAATATTATTATTTTTATAAGGATATCCTATATTATACCTAACTATGAAAATGATCCCATAAAATGGTCCTACATCGCCAATTCTAACATCATCAAAAAAATGACATAACAACAATGGCTGGATGAAAAATTAGTTTGTCCCGTTGATGTGATGCAAAATTTTGTTTGAAACTATTAAAAGGTATCCAATTTCTGTGTTAAACTCTTTATACACAACACACTTCATAACTCTGATAACCTAATGGTGGACCTCTAGTTAAGGCAAAACTCACACTCTATAACTTTCATAACCTAATGGTGGTCCTCTCAGTCAAGCTCATCTCCCACTTCACATCGTCTCTCTAATGTTCCAGTGGGTCATCTCTCCATTGCTTGTGTAAGATTTTTTCATTCATGCTAATAAAAACTTAACAATATATATGAAATATTGTTTGTTGTATTCCAAGCAGAAGAAAATCGAATTTAATTTATTATCTGTTCCCACAGGCATACCAGCACAACCTTCCAACCACGTCCAACCCAGGAACATGGCCTCTCATCATGTCTCGCAACCTGGACCCTTCCTCTATGCAAGACTCCCTGCCCGATATCAAGGACTTCAAACAAGGCCCCATGCCCACCCCCCGCACAGCTGTGGGTACGGAACGTGGGGTAACTGAAGGGGAAAACCTTGAACTACCCCCGGTACCCAACTGCAAGTCTTTGGTGCCGCAAAACCCAAATATACAGTCGGAACTCGTTTTACAGAGCTGAGTCTACAACTACAGGTTGTGCTTTCTTAAATCGTGTGTTCTGTGTTTTACCACTGCTAACCTTGCCATAATAAACCATTTGAACGAAGCTTGAAGGCACATTTATTGAAATAGAATAAAAATCTCCTTGGAAATAAACAAAGAACCTGAAGAATAAAAGAAATAAATAAACATCAAATCTACACAGCTTTGTAAAACGATGAAAAACATCTGTGACAAAACAAAATCTTGTAAAATATAGATACAAGAGGAAAACAAATGAACACGAAGAACAGTTAAAACGTGGAATGCACTTTAAAATACACTGTACATATTCAGTACGCTCTGTAAAATCTCACACAAAATGCTGAACAGTTCAGGGCAGTGTTGCAAAATCGGAAATTGCACGTTCGGTCATCACTGCTGGTCTTCCATCTTTCCACCGTGGACGCGGAGATGTCCGTTGAGTGATTCCTTCTGGACGAACTTCTGTCCGCAGAGGTGACACTCGAATTTTCCGACGCTGTCATCGCCGTGGTGTCCTTCCATGTGACCTTTCAGGTTACGGTGGCGTTTAAAACCTCGTCCGCACACCGTGCACCAGAACCTTGACGGGAAAATGGTTAAAATCATAGATTGCTGAAAATTTAAGGAGTGGTTTTATTGACCGATTAGTCTGGTGGGTTAGTGCGTCACTAGCTAGTTGGTTGTGTCCTTGGGCAAGGCACTTTATGAACATAACCTAAACCCAGCGGATCAATGGGTTTCACCAAATTGAAGGAACATGAATCATACACAACACACTGCAATAGCTCCGGCAACCCGACGGTGGGCGCGAGATGATCTAACGATTGCCCGTGTGATAACCCTATGGTTTTCCCATTCACGGAGAAAAACATGAATATATCATACTCACTTGAAATCAGATTCTTGATTGACTGCAGAAATATCACTTTGCCTGAACAGGAATAAAGAAAATTTCAGTAACTTTTTAAGATAAAATATATGTTTAAGTCGGATGTAGGCTGATTTAGTAAGTTTTTAAAGGTGTCTCCAGTGAAAAAAGTGGCGAGCACTAGTATAGAGAACATTTATTACTGAGTTTTTATGATGTGAGGTAAGTTGACTCATATTAAATTATAAATCCACGGTATCAAGGCTGGTTTAGTCCCCTTACTA
>CH000003.1:134841-159658 GCA_000149265.1 Ciona savignyi | reverse complement strand
GCGTGGTTAAGGGGGGAAACCTCTTATAACGTGGGTTCTAAGTGACAACAAAAAGTACAGTTTGTTTTAGTGTAACAGATTCTCTATGATTCTTCAGGCACTGTCTTAACGGCCTATACCGTTGGACCAAATACAGGAAAAATACAACGTTTTTGCCTTATATAACTATGCTGGACATTAGAAACACGCATATCAAACTAATAAAAAAATTGTTATAAAAATTCTTAACAGTTAAGAAGTCAAAAGAAAATAGGATTTTAGGACACAAATACGTGGTTGGATTTTAGGACACAAATACGTGGTTGCAAAAACCCGCATATATTTAGACGCGGTTGCTAAACCCACATTAAAAATTAAAAAAAAATAAAATGGAAAAATAAAGGTTTATAAAAAAATTGCACTAAGCCTCGAAAAAAATGTGCCGTAACTGATAGGCTTAAACGAATGTTTTGCTCTTGGCATTTATTTTTCCACTTTTACAGGGTTTATTTTTCCACTCAATTTTATTGGCATTTATTTTTTCACTCATTTATTTTTCCACTTTTATATTTTTCCACTTTTATAGGGTTTATTTTTTTCACTTATTTCCCCTCTTGGCATTTACAGAGAAGGCTGTGACAACGGTGCACAGCAACCTCCAGACCCAAGCAGCACCTACCACAGTTTAGTTGATACGCATCTGGTACGATGTGCTGTCTCAAAACTTGAGCATCTCCGAGAAGCGATCTCAAACATGACCAACCACCGCCTGTACTCGTGCTCCGTCCTCTTAATCTACGAAGGACAGGCGACGAATGTGGAAAAGGGGATAACAAATGTCGCTAAAACATCAAACACTCCGAGAGCGGGTGATAACGTTAAAGTGCGAGAGCGGCCGAGTAGTGTGATTCTACACTCTATACAGGATGGTAAACGTGAAGAGGATCGCCCCGCAATTGATAGTCGTTCTTTAAACAACGAAAACGACCATTCGGAAGGAAAACGGCACAAAAAGCAGTCGCCAAAGAGGTGTCGCCGATCTAATTCCGCCAGCTCACTTATGAAATGCTTAACCGACTCCAATACCGAGTCGGAATCCACTTCGTCTAATTCTGTACCGCTCCTTGATGTTCGCCTTATAGATTTCGCGCATTATTGCTTTTATGATGACGTGGTACATCCCGGTCCAGACGCTGGGTTTCTTTTTGGCATTGACAACGTCATTGCCTTGCTTGGTGACATGTTAACTTAACGAAACAACGTCTGTAACATCAGGACTGTTACTGCTATTCAAAAAAACGTAAATTTTATCGTTATACATGCCTTTTTATCATTTTTTATTGTTACCCGACCCGTTTCATTTATTTTCTGCACTTGCGTTTTATTATTAGCTCTGTTTCCTTTTTTATTTCTTACTTTGGCAATAGAACACAATTATATTTAAATGTCGTATTCGTAATTCGCATGTTTCTCAACAGTACAGTGCAGTCATTGTTTTTATATTAGCTGCATGGTTTAGCCAGATGTTTTTGTTTTATGAAGCAGTGATATTGTTGCAACCTGTTATACATATACTTGTGGCTTACATTCCCGTGTATGTTGCTTACTCGCCGTTAAAGTTGCGTTGCATTTCGCTTTTGTTTCCTTCTTTTTATTCTTTGCCACTTATTGATCAAGTTTGCAGGAATCAACTGATCGTTGTGTAATACAGTGTATCTAAGTGTTTGTGGATATGAAGAGTAACTTGCAAAGTATAGACGTATATACATGTATTACTGATGTCTCTAATAACGGTTTTTGATTTTGACATCCATTTACACTTTTCGAACGATTACAATTAAAGAGCCTTTTGTCCGGCCGGTTAACAAAGTCGCAAGTTATGATTTAAGGTTAATGGGATCGGAACTAGCCGCTAGCTGGTAAGTTATGTCTTTGAGAATAATGCACCATGAGACGTTGTCTAACCAATGGTTTAATGGTATGAACCGAAGTAAAGCTTCCATTGTAGGCTATTAAACACACTGATTTTAGTTGTATGATGTTTACTCAAATTGAGATATTAATACCACACTTTTATGACTACTTTAGCTACTGTTAGAAAAATAGTTTACTAAGAAAAAGGCACAAACATAAATTTTTAATGACAATTAACCGTCACATTATTTTTTTTGCTGAAAAACCCAAAAATAATCCACAAAAAACGCCTTCCCAAATTTTTCACCATGTATCGTTCAAATTCTCATAAAAATAGTTTGAGAATACACTTTTATTTTATTTAATAAAACAATATATGAAAAATCATTTTAAGTGACAGTTTTACGCATTTCTAAATTATTCGACCACTAAAGTCGTTTATCGTCCAAACCTCGTGGCTGTGACATCGCTTGTTACGCCTACCCAAAATGCAATTGAGGTCACGTGGTATCGCCGCCATTTTCTCGCCCAATTCTTTCTTTGACTTCCGCAGGCTGCGACTGTTGTTATCGACTTGTGCAGCGGATTTGTGATAAGAAGAAACAAGTTTCCATACATTGGCGTTTTTGTAGATGGCCGCCGTGACTGCTAATGCATCTGGAGACGCACAAGTAGAGTACATTTCTGCCGAAGTAAATAAAGAAAATCTGCAGGTTTGTTCATTTTGCAGGAGTTTTATATTATTCCTACTATTTAGCTTGGTTTGGAAACAAAAATACCGTTTGGCCAAACTCAGTTCTAAAGAATGAAATGAATTTACTGTTAAATGAGTTCATTTTTTATATAAATATCAAAATTACTCTGGCCTTAACGTATTTAAATATATTGTGACGTCATTGTTAATAATATGCAAATGGCGTCAACCGACGGTTTTCAAATAGTACTTAATTAATTTTGGTATTGACTTTGTGAAAATGAAAACTAAATGCTAACTTAATTTTCCAATACTTAATGTTTGTAGGTTTCTATAGTGAAAAAGAATTAAAAACTTTTAAATAGCAAAACCTTACACGTTTTGAAACATAACAGCATGTAATCTACTTAAATATTTGTTACTTCAATGTCAAATATCCATATAGAAATGACATAATTAAATAACTTTGGGGAGTTTTTACTGAATTTGTCACATTTAATTATTGCTTCAGTCTGTATTTCACATGAATGAAAAACTTATGATCCAATAATATGCAAAATACAAAAGATTGTAAACTTTAATACATAGACATTAAAGCATTTTATGTTGTTAAAAGTAGTCGGAAGACTTTTTAATAATATTGTGTTATATTTCATTAATAATTCATTTAATTGAAAGTCAATGCAATAAAATCCTTTGTTTTTCTGTGTGATTACTACAAGTAACCTCAACATGTAGCTTTGTATAAACTTAACTACTATTACTGCAGGGGTGGGGTATCTGTAATTACTACAAAATCGCTTGGAGCACTTGGACAAAGCGCTTGAAACCCTAACCCTCCAAGCAATTCTGTAGTAGTTGAGAAGTTGTACATCGGTGTAGAAAATATTACATTTTCTATTTGTTTTCTGTGACTAAAAATCATATGAAATGGTTTTAATGCCATATCTCTGCAATTTGTAATTTATTTTAAGGTTTATTAAAATCCAGAAATATAAAGTATATCTAGTACAAAAAAACCCTAATGACATCTAGAGAAAAAACTAAAAGGAGGGAAAGCAGAAAGGCGGGAAGGAGGGAAACTGCATGAAATGAATACTAGGAGCATAACATTGGATTAGAGTTAGTTCTGGGATTGAGATTAGTGTTAAGGAAAGGGTTGAAGTTAATTTCCGTAGTTTTGGTTAGCAGTTTTCCTCCTTCCCGCTTTCCCTCCCTTTTTATTATTGCCCTGACATCTACGCTTAAAATTTTGACTAGTCACCCACTTTTTACAAACCAGCTATGATTAAAACAATTCTTTGTGACAAATAATGATACATAAAGTATTCATACTGTCTGAGCTGGTAAAATAATTACATCACATTCTCAACTTAATTATGTTTTTGTTTAACCTGATAATATTACTAGTTTAATTTATCCAGCTGACTGAAAAACAAGAAAACAATTCACTGAGTTTTTCTGGGCCTATGGGAGACGCCCCTAACAAGAGACCTTTAGAAGATGGTGGTAAGTAGATATCAAACTACTTCTGCTAGTAAAAAAGCATTACCACTATTTTTAAATATAAATTCTCTTGTGGTCAGTGCTGGGAAAAATGCAGAGCAGCGTTTTTGTCTGCATCGTTAAAAAATATGTCTTTATGTCCCAATTTTTATTTCAGTTGTGAAATTTCGATAAATGTGAGCATTGCTATTGTATTTTCCCATCACTGCCTGTGGCATTTGTAGTTTTGAGTGAAGCACTGATACTGCATAGTACAGGATATGCGCCACGCAATCAGGAAGTTCCTATTTCATAAAAGGCGCTCCCATTACTGTTCTTACTAAACCTAAGCTGCGTATTAGTGGAGCACACCATCTGCTTGCCACTATAGTTGGAAATAGCTTTAAAATTAACTCTCTCTAAAAATATATCATCAGTGTTCAGTTTAAGTTTATTACTAAACCAAGTGCATGTCTTAATATAATAAAGTTTATATAATTTTAGAAGAACCTGGACCAAAGAAACTAGCTACTCCTCAAACATTTGCTGCAAATAGTAAGTTCTAGATCTATTAGGCTGCTGAGTTGATTGTATTACAGTTTTAATGTTTGTATTGTTGCTTAGGTGAATTCGCGGAATCTAATAAACTTGGAATGCAAGAAAACCCGTAAGTTTGTTATGCCTTTTTTAATTTTCATGTTAATTTTAGCTATGATGAAAACAATTTCAGTGCTGAAATTATATGATAGTATTTGTATTCATACCCTGAGCTTTATCTTTTGCAATGTATAATTAACTCTTTAGTATTACAAATCACTATAGTAAGTTTTTTGGCAGGGATATTATGTCCGAGACAATCAGATTACCAGATGACCTTGTTGGGCTGAGTAAGTTGCTGTTTGTGTGATTAAATACATGCATTTGGCAGTTGTTTAATTGATTTGTTGCTTAGTTATTGGCAGAGGTGGTGAGAACATTATGAGAATGCAACGCGAAACTGGTTGCAGAATTCAGATCACGCAAAGTATACCGGGCACTAAAGAACGACCATGCACACTATCGGGCACCCCAGAACAAATTGAGTAAGTTCTTTTTCTGTAGTAAAAACATGTCCTTTTAAGCCACATGATGCTTTTTAGATACCATAGCGTTACTGCATTGATGACCTTTTATCTATCACCCATTAACTGATGGCATATTAAACTCACCCTCTTGTTTTCTATGAAATAAACCGAGCAATGATAACAAAGCGCTTCCGTTACAGAGTGTGCAGGAACATGTTAAACGAGATCATCTCGCGATCCCAAGCGGGAACACTGGGCAATAACTTCAACCTTGGAGGACAAGGGGGAATGAGTGGAAGTGGCATGGATGGTGGAATGGGGGGAGGTATGGGAGGGGGCAACATGGGGGGAATGGGTGATGGAGTCGAGAAATCAATCGAGATTGCCGTTCCTCCTGACAAGTGTGGGCTCATTATCGGCAAAGGTGGCGAAACTATCAAAATGGTGAGTACCGACTTTTCGTATGGTGCCACAATTTTAAAACTTTCCATCTTTCCCACAGTTGCAGCAGAGCTTAGGCGTGAAGATGCTTCTCATCCAGGATTCAACCGATAACATCGGCCAGAGCAAACCTCTCAGAATAACAGGGGCACAGATGAATCTAGATGTAAGTAAAACTACATTGCAAAAAACGCTGTTTTTTTGCACTTCCTTATTTTCAATTTTTCCATGTTTTCACTTTTTTCCATGCTTCCGTATTTTAGTTTCTTTTAGATCTGGGCGAAATTACAAAATTATGCCTCTAAAGTGAAGTTTAAAGGTTAATTCTCTCTGTCTATCATCAAAATACATCCAAAAATGCAATAATTTTTGGGTGTTGTTTAAATCATGATAACGTCATAAAAATTACGGAATTACGAGCTGCCGTAATTCCGTAATACAACTTGATCAATTACGCCCAGTTGTAGTTACTTTCTTAGTTTCCATGTTTTGGTTTGTTTCTATGCTCACATATTTTTGTTTCGTGTGCGTACTACAGAATGCTGTGAATGCGGTTCACCAACTAATGGCGAACAGAGACCAGCAATTGGCCCAGCAGAAAGTGGACAGAGATGGAAGTGGAATGGATGTAAGTTCTCAGAAATTCTGTGTTTTAATTCGGTTATAGCGAAACCTGCATCATTCAGCAAGTTTTGTGCAGGTTTCAAAATAATAGCAATGATGTATTCCTGTGGTTAAGATGGTCTTTCCAACCTATGAAGACAACTTATTAAACCGACTGAGCTTAATTAAACCCCTATGCTAATCATCCCGGCCAGTAATTTTTCCATCCTTTCTAAGCATTGATATTCCCACAGCCCAACATGTTTGGAGATGACGTGAACAAGACCATCATTCCGGTCCCCAAAGCAGCTGTTGGCGTTGTTATTGGGAAAGGTGGTGACATGATCAATCAGATTCAAAATGTCACCGGAACCAGAATCCAATTTAAACCAGGCAAGTAAATAAAATAGTAAATAAATCTTAAATTAGGTTTAGTATTACCGTTCACAGGTTCTAAAAAAAGTTTGTGCTTAAGTCCTTGTTGTTAAGCACTACTTACAAAAACAATAGTTCTATCTATTATTGAATCCGACTGATTAGTCTGTTGGGTTTGTGCGTCCCTCAACCAAACCAAATGGTTGCAGATTCAAACTGGTCACTAGCTAGTCAGTTGTGTCCTCACGGACATTAGCTGAACCCAGTGGATTAATGGGTTCTTGAAGGAACTTCAACACACTGCAATAGCTGTGGTAACCCGATGGTGGGCGCGAGGTGATATGACAATTGCCCATGTGTTATTAACCCTTGGTTTTTCCCATACACAAGGATAAAACTTAATATCCTATCCTATTTATTGTTTGCAACCAGCCACATGATGCTTAGCATAACATAGCTCACGCTTTGATGACTCAAAGTCTATCACCCATATAACTGATGGCAAGTTGTAATTTTCAGCTTCATGTGATCATGTCATTAATTCCTTGCAATTTTCATTTCCCAATCCATTGATTTCCTACAGAGGATCCTGGCTTACCTGAGCGAATGTGTAGCATCATGGGACAGAAGGAAGGAGTGGATGCGGCTATTAGAAGAATACACGAGATAATACAGAACGTGCAAGAGCGTGATGGTATGTCCTGTTCATACGTTAAATATAAACAATTCAAAATAATGTGATGAAATTGTAACCTGCCAGTTCTGCTTCTGAATACCTTGATGTAAAAAGTTACAACATATCTGATATTTTTTCGCTAATTCACCATTATAGACTAAGTTGCAATGAATATCGAGTAATTCTCCCACTTCCAGGCAACCGTAGCGGGGGTGGTGGTGGTGGTGGCCCTCCAGGGGGCATGGGGAGTTTCGGACAATGGGAAGGCCCCAACATGGGCCGCGGCAACCGTGGGATGGGTGTGAGCTCTGAAGAACACTTAGTGCCTGCCAATAAGACCGGACTTGTCATTGGAAAAGGTGAGGTTGATAAATTAGTTTTGAAAAACCAATATTGAAAGCAACAAAAGAGAAATTGTGATACATTATTAAACTCTAATACAGATTTATGCATGGTGCTTATTTTTGTATTTAAACTACAATTTATTTTTGAACCTTTTATAAATTATTTTGTTAAATTGGTTCCTTATGTTAAAATTTATGTTTCCCATTGCACTACAATACAATATGATGAAATTGTAACTTGCCAGTTCTGCTTCTGACAAACATTGATGATACAAGTTACACTACTTCTGATCTTCCTCCAATCACACTATGACCAGTATTAACTCTCTCACATAAATAACCTCATCACCACCATACAATACCCACAGGCGGTGACACGATAAAGCAGATCAACATGCAATCGGGCGCTCACGCTGAGATTCAAAGGAATCCTCCGCCTGGTTCCGACCTCAACTACAAAACCTTCATCATCAAAGGTGAGTAGTGTAAAACCAACCTAGAATTGTTAGTTGCCGTCAAACCGTAATGCTGGCAATACTGCTAGCTAAATAGATTTTTGAATAATAAGTAGCCTTGTTAAGACACTAACTTAAGGATATTTTATATTTTTTGGGGGAAAGTTTCGTTTTATTTTGTATTATAAAAATGTATTATTTTTAAATGAAAAATTTTCCAGTGAAGTTTCCAGGAGTTTTGCAGCTCTAATTATGCATTTGTATAATGGCGACTTTTGACCTGCATATTTAAATACGCGTTCACTAACGAGCTTCTTGTTACTAAGGAACTCCGGAGCAGATAAAAATGTGTCGACAGCTGATACAAGAGAAGGTGGACGCTGGACCTGGTGGTCAGAATAATGGTCAGATGCAAAGTAGTCACATGGGTGGTCAACCCCCGATGGGCAACTTTGGACCACCTCAAGTATGTTGTAGAAATATGTAGTAGCAATATATACCACAAGTATGTAGTAGCATTATGTAGCACTGTATGGGACTTAGAGAAAGTGTACTCTCTTTAACCACATTTTTGTAACATTTCGATAGAGTTTATAATCTTTTTTAGCGTTATTTATAACATTTCTAAAAAGTTACCTTATTTACGATTTTTTGTAACATTTCTAAAGAGTTAAAATCTTTTCTTTCTCTACATTTTCTTTACTGCTTGGAATATTAATTTTTGGTGAAAGTTGATTAAATCTTTGTTTTTTCCAGCAACAAGGTGGATATGGTGGTCTTCCACCAGCTGCAAGTTACGGCCACCCCAACCCACTGCAAGGCCCTCCTCAGGCCCCACAAGCGCCCCAGTCGTACCAGCAACCGTGGGGGAGTCAGTTCCAACAGTGGAGTTCACCCAGTGTCTCAGCCCCACAGCAAAACGGTGCAGATCCAAGTAAGTTGATTCACCCAAAACAACTCTTTCTTGCTGTGCAATGATGCTACCCTGTGGTTAAGATGGTCGATATCAGGCCGATGAAGACAACTCTTACCTACTCTGAGCCAATATAATTAACCCTCTAACATATAAGCTTTATCACAAAAAACTCGAAATTAATATCGATTTTTCTTCCAGCGAAACCAGTGGCAGATTCGAGCAATGCAGCAGCATGGCAGTCTTACCTTCAGATGTATGGAGCCCAAGCACAAGCTGCATACCAGCAGCCAACTGCTGCAGCTGCAGGTAAAGCACATTCATCACTTTAACTCAATCTGTGATCATAGCAGCCAGCCATTATTGTGGGGGGAAACTAAAAGAAGGGAAAGCAGGAAGGAGGGAAACTGCACACTAAAAAAAGCAAAATGACATAAAGTTAGTTTTAAACATAGGGGTTGGAGTTAGGGTTAGTTCTGTGGTTGAGATTAGTGTTTAGGGCAGGGTTTAAATTAGTTTTCATAGTTATAGTGAGCAATTTCCCTCATTTTCTCTTTCCTGTCTTCCCTCTTAGTGTTGCCCAGTATTGTGGCCTTAAAGAAATAAAACTCAAAGAAATCTGGTCGTATTAGGAAAATTTCTATAACTGAAGTGAATGACTTGATGGTGCATATTGTCCTCCGTTCCATGCATACAATGATGATATTGTAACTTGCCAGTTCTGCTTCTGATTTGAAGTGATGATAAACATTACAACCATTCTGAGAATATCAACTACACATTTATCAAATTCTTTCTACTTAATTTGTATTTAACACCAATAAACCCCCACATTCCAGTTTCTGCTGCCCCAGCCAGTCAACCAGACTACTCCAAACAATGGGATGAATACCTGAAGCAAAATGGTGAGTTGATTTTGTTGCGAATTAAGTAATTTTCAATGTCAGTATTTTTAATTTATCAACCCTCTAAAAACTCGCGTCTGTTATCTAACGTTTAAAGCCTCATTTGTTGGTAGAGAAAGCTTTTGGGCATTCTTAACATAAACTAAGTACATATAGAACGCTGTTTAATTTAAATGAATTTGAATCTAATAAACTACCTTGTTAACATTCTGGAAACTCCTGGAAGATCAGTATAAGTTTTATTACTTTAATCGAAAACGTAATGGTAGTTAAAACATATTCAGAGGTACAACGCTCACGCAACTCAACATACATGTTATATAAACACAAACGCGTCAAATATATGCAACACTTCATAATCCCAGGTCTCACGGCTGCAGCAGTTGCTGAGCGTCAACAGCTCGCACTGGCTTCCCCTGCCGCGGCTGCTGCCATCCAACAACAGGTTGCGGCTCCAGCCGCCGCGGCTGCTGCACCAACTGCTGCCGCCGCCGCAGTTGCCCAACCCGCCACCACCCAGGTAATGTGGGGTATTTCAAACTGATGTTTGATGGTAATCACTATATTTTTCAAACTTAATCCATATTTTGTTAAATTGTTTGCTCGTTGTTACCAGATAAAACTACCGTTAAATTTGTAATAAAACATGTAACTACATTGCCTTATGATGAAACTGCCATACAATATGATGAAATAGTAACTTGCCAGTTCTGCTTCTGACCAAAATTGATGCTACAAGTTACACTACTTCTGATCTTACCAAAATCACACCACTCGTTAATCAAGAAGTCCCAAACGTTCCAAACCCCCATCATAACCCCCCAGGAGTAATGGGCCTCCTATGGCCTTAATTCCTGGTCCCAGTGCTACCGTGGACCCGCCCATACTAATGTAATGTAATAACCCCACAGGCGGACTACTCTGCAGCATGGGCTGAATACTACCGACAATACTACGCCATGCACGGCCAAGCTGGATATGCGGCCGCAGCAGCTGCAGCTGGACAGGCACCTGCACCAACGTAAAGCGCTTCCTACACAAACACATTGTATATAAAGGTAAGCCAATGTTCGGTTGTACGAAAGTAATACCTTTTTCATCTTTGGGGTAATACAAGTGCTGTAATTATGTTGTGCTTAACTTAGTTCTTGTGTACAATTTGTGTACGACAACATATTTTCGTATTGCGTTCGTTATATTTCTTGTTTTGTCAATTGTGATTTCTGCGGACATAAATTGTGTTTTAACTGAATAAATCACAGCACATTTAACTGAACTTATTATATGTGGTTTAATTTAACATTTAGAAAGGTGTACTTGCATACAAAGTCTTAATTATACGTTTTAATTTAACCAGTTAAATATGTTCCTTTAATTTAATTAATAATTGTACACCATGAATTTGTTTCCACGCCTTGTATATTCATGTATATTTTAAAAACTGGTTGATTTGCGTAATATTAACTTGTTGTACCATTCATTGCATAGCTCATAAAATTGTTTTGGTTATTGGTAACACTGTTGTCTTTCATTGATGCAAATTGTTGATTGTGTTCATGTCTCGCATTTGTGTGTTGATGCCGTTTTCTAACTTGTTGTTTTTGTGTGTCCAGATGCAGGCCCAGAAGAACCCTCCTGTACATATTCTCTCCTTTTGAACATAGCTACTTCTTCCTCAGTACGATGCTTTAAACATGAGCATCCCTTATAAACCCCCAGTGGAGTGCCAATCCATTAGCTTTGCACTTTGGTGCCAAATCATAGCAAACCCTAGGCGGTCCACACAAGCGCAGCTCAGATGAGCGTCAGTGCCACATATTAATGTTGGCCACACTTGCCAAAGACAATTGACATTAATTTGCATGCTTTGCGCAAAATATGCATTTTTGAAGCGCCACATCTTTGCCCACGGTCCAGCCCAAACCGTGGGTAAGATTTAAGTGGTGACTTGCGACCACTCGCAAAAATTTGCGAAGCGACTTGTTAAAACCCCTAGGTTTGCCCGTCATAGCAATATAACCAGTTATCTTGCCTTAACCATTTTCCCACCCCAATGTGTTTGATTGTAGCAAGCAGGAATCTCATTTTGGTATTTGTATTTGTTCGGTTTTGCGGATTGTGTGTCGAGTGTTATGTGTTGTCCTTCTAATACGAGAGTATTCCTACCCGTTGGTGCAAAATAGATAACGTGCGTCGCCTCACCCCGAAAACCACTGTCATTCGATTATCGTTACAGCGGCCGTAGTTCACATTTTAAACTTGTCATAGCGCTAATTTGTTCAAATCGACCAATTAAACTATTTATTTCATGCTCCCTGTTATTTTTTAGTAACGTCATTTCAGTTTTCCGTGTTTCATTGCAATCCTACCCCCAATGCTTTTTCCGCACGTTTTTAGCGATAAATTTGAATGCACTTCAAACAATAGTTTTGTGAAGCGTTTCTTGTCGAAAATATCCGAAGGTGTGAGAATTGTTTCGTGACGCGCTGCTGTGTAACTTAAATCGTTTGCTGTGTGTATTTTATCATGTTAAACCCAATGTTACTTGCCTAATTTTGAACAATACTAAGAGCGACGACGTACCATTGTAAAAATTCATTCCGTGTATATAGATATACATATATCTACTGTATGCTTACCACTACAAGTTTTTAAAAAGTATTTATTTTCAGTAAATGATTTGCCGATTAACTTTCTTGCTCAACAACTCTTATTTGTGTGTGCCTTGTGTGTCTCCTGTATTAGACCCGATGAAACCACCAACTCAGCTTGGATAATGGTGCCCCTATATGGGGATTCCCCCTATACGGGGATTGTATATATTTATATGTGGTGAACTGTCATTCCATAATCTCTCGGCAGGTATATAGCGCCGCTTTAATTTAAAATGCTCTGGTAAGTTATTCAAACCATGTAAATCGCATGTCGGTGTGGCAGTTTAAACCGGTAAACCAGATGCTGATTTTAAAAACCTGAAGAAACCTCCCAAAGTTTCCCTGTGACCTTTGCTGGCAGTCCTAGTGCTTCTGTATTTTCGCGTATGTTTTCAAAGTAATGTTACCGCCTCGCTTTTATTTTGACCCCTTTTTTATAGAGTTAATCTCCTTCACACACCCCCGTTCGCTATTTTTAAAGTCGATTTTCTGCATTTTCTAATTACATCAAGTTCGCCGTGGTTTTTAGTGCGTCGTTGTCAATCATCGTAAACTGTGTCAATATGCAAGCGTGTTATCTTTTTTAAACGTTAACTTATCAAATTTTTCTATTCCGCCATGAATACCTAAGGTCCCCTGTGTACGAACTCTAGTTATTATGAACGCCATTTGCATCATTGCGGATTAGTATTTCAGTGGTCTTGTTATATTGTCAGCAATGTGCCCTGTTATTGTGTTTCGTTAAATTCGAATATGACTTCCCCTCGCCGCAGTTTTAACACGCATGTCACTGTGACCGCTTCAGAAATTGACTCTTTTTTTTCCGCTCGATAATGTTGCTACTATTTCGCCCGGTTTTAGCCATTTTTCTTTCCCTGATGAAGTGCAACTGTCATTTACCCTTCCACCACCGTCACCTAACGTCGCGATATTCTTATGTATGCTACTGCCAGCATCGGTCACTAACTGCAACTGGTTTGAACCGGTTTAAACTGCCTGCTGAATTTACCCTCTACATCAGCTTTTTGTCATTTTAGCGAATACTGTACACCTATGTAACCTGTGTTTTACAACTAAGAAACACTTAAAATTGCATATTTAGTTAAAGCTTAACTATCTGCTTAGCGTAATGTAATAATGCATGTTGTGTGAACCCTATGTTAATCCAGAGTGTTTAATATGTAGCTTACTGCCGTGAATCACAACTGATGGCATATAATGTTAGTGTTAATATTTGTTGGTACTTTATACACTGGCTTTTTTTTCTGTATACAAAGTCAATCAAACGCGCGTTTAATTTTGTCAAAGTTTCTGTTGAAATCTGAAAAAATGCCTGTAACTTGTGTGTTATCCTGTCTCTTCTTAATTTTGTGGACCTTTCTAGTTACCTTTAAACGGTTTTGTGTTCTTGTACAAATACATCTGCTACATGCTATTTGTTGAGGGGTCTTTAAATATGTAGGGAAATTTAGGAAGTTTTGAAATTGGGTGAGTAGGCAGCTATAGAATGGTAAGTATTGCTGTAATTTCTATTGGCGTCCACTTAATCCGGTGTTTTTACCTTGCAGGGGGATGGTCTAGCACAAACGCAGTTGGCGTTTTCAATCATAATTTCGATCCAAACTAATTTTTCAACCGTGCTGAGAATGTACATTGTTACGAACCATTATTACTCATTGTGCCGTGTGCTCTGTCGTTTTCAAGTAGCTCTAAATAAATGCTGTCATTGAAATGAGTTTTCGTAATATCTTTTATTAAAACTGATTGAGATAAACAATTATAAGACACCTTTCATACAATTTGTTACATAGCTGCGTATTATTACATGTGTGTTGTGCATAGGGGGGTCAATTGCATGGACGTAAAATTACCGAACTGATGATGGCAAATAGTTTTAAATGGCAGAAGAAGCGATTCACTGGACAATTATCTGCAAAGCATTGATTGTAGAGGTTATTTCCTTAAGGTTTTAGACTTCATACTTTTGTCAGGTAAAACCCATTTATCCACTTGGTTCAGGTGGTGTGCTGTGAGTTACCAATGACAACAGCCTAGGTTTGACCACATCCGCCTTGGCTGACAATGTGCTGCCAGTGAAGCTAACCAGTGGGAATGGGTAGGAAAGGATATTCATGTTTATCCCCCGTGAATGGGAAAACCAAGGGGGTTAACACACGGGAAATCGTCAGATCACCTCGCGCCCACCGTCGAGTTACCGAAGCTATTGCAGTGTGTTCTGTATGATAGATACGTTCCTTCGATTTGGTAGAACCCATCAATCCATTAGGTTCAGGCAATGTCCGTAAAGTGCCTTGCCCAAGAACACAATTGACTAGCTAGCGACCAGTTTCGCACCTGCAACCTTTTGGTTGAAAGGCGACGCACTAAACCGCCAGACCAAACGGCCGGATGGAATGATTAAACATAAAACCTGGTAATTTAACTCACTTGAGCAAGTGCGGATGCAGGATCAGTTATATTCTGTATCACATTAAAGTGGTCGAGTCCATTCAGAAGTTTGTACGTCACATGTACATTGTTGGATTTCAATTCCTATTTATTTTCATGGTTAAATAACGAATGAAAAAAAAAAACGTTAATGTTTAACAGTAGCCTAAATTGTCAGACTACCTCATGCCCACACTTTGTCAGATGATGCACAGTTTTTTATTGCCTAATTTTGTTTTGGATGCTTTTAATATTTTACTGCATGTGTAGAGCTTTACCAAAATTTAAAAAATCTTTATTGTCTTGAATACATATACTAGAGGAGGCATATTCTTTTTAGCCTGCATCTTTAAGGAAAATGTAAGTGGCATTATAATAAGGTGGACACCACATTAACTTGTTTCTGTTATCAGGAATGACCTTTCGGCAATGTCTGTTATGTTCTTGCACCCAACCCATGGCCAAACTTGACTTTAAATTCTTGGACAAAATACCAATTAACAAATTTGTTTGAAATCGGTTGTTCTCAACTAAACACATGCAAACTGAACATTTTAGTCTGGTAACTTAGTCCGACGGGTTAGTCTGGTGGTTTAGTGTGTTACCTTACAGCCGAAGGGTTGCAAGTACGAAACTGGTCGATAGCTAGTCAGTTGTGTCCTTGGGCAAGGCACTTTACAGACATTGCCTGAAACCAGCGGATTAATGGGTTCTACCAAATTTGAACAAAACGTGTGAATCATATAAAACACATTGTAATAGCTCCAGTAACCCGGATAAACATGAATTTTCTAATTATCCTGTTAAAAGCAAAGGATTCAAGACATCATAACTACAAAGTAAGGAGTGCAAATTGTCATCCCGGCAGCCCTTAGTTTAACCTAAATTTTTGCTTCATATAATTCCCATTATAACCAAGATGTTAGAAAAACAGCAACTTTTCGGTTAAGACAAATATACAGTGGAACCCCGCTTGGAGACCACCTCGATAACACGACCAGCTTATTATCAGGACCACTTTAGTGCGGTCCCAAATAATTTACTATGGTAATGCATTGCATTCTGTTTCAATAACGCGACCAGACCAGGACCGCCATATTTTGGTTCAAAACTTCAAATGTAACTCCGCTTAAGTGACCACAAGTTCTAAATAATTTGCCTTTGTCACCAAAATAATAAGGTTAAATTTCTTTTATGATCAAAACAATTAGATTAAATCAGCGCATACACGCACACAAAGAAAATTTGTGGAAAACAGAACTGAATCTTATAAGGATAGGATAGGATAGGTTATTCATGTTTATCCCCGTGAATGGGAAAACCAAGGGGGTTAACACAGGGGCAATCGTCAGATCACCTCGCGCCCATCGTCGGGTTACCGGAGCTATTGTAGTGTGTTGTGTATGATAGACACGTTCCTTTAATTTGGTAGAACCCATTAATCCGCTGGGTTTAGGCAATGCCCGTAAAGTGCCTTGCCCAAGGACACAACCGATTAGCTAGCGACCCGTTTTGCACCTGCAACCTTTCGATTGAAAGGCGACGCACTTAACCGTTAGACCAACGGGCCGGACAACAAGATAAACTTCAGTACTAGCAGTTGTTTAAACTCATTCTAATGGCATTTGGTGAAAATTTAGTAAAAAGGCAGACGTTTTGGCTGCATGTGATGACAATTTGCTCCAAATCAAAATTCACTAACTCGACCACCCCGCTAACGCAACCGCTTAATCACGGTCCCATAGGTGGTCAGGTAAGCAGGGTTCCACTTTATATCCATCTTAAGTCGCATTGAAATTAATTATATGCCATGATTTCTGGCACTTACCTTCAAATAAGCATCATTCCACTGCAGAATGGTCGGTGCGTCATTCTCCACACAGACCAACACTAATTCGCATCCGAAATTACTAATATTCTCTTTCAATGTTTTAATGTTGTGTGCAGAGATTGGACTGTTCTTTATAGCTTCTTCGCTGGTGATATTAAAAAAGGAATTTGAAAAGCTGACTTATAATTTGTATTGTCGCCACACAATTTCGCAGACCAGTCCACTCTTATTGCAGAAATCACATAACAAAAAAAATCTTGTATTTGAAATTTTCTAAATAAATTTGTGGTCCACAATTTCTTGGTCACCCCCTCTTCTAAAGTCAGCCCATTGCTTGGGTTGCTTTACCACACACTTTTCTTCGAGGCTTAGTGTAATAATTATGTTATAAATAATTATTTTTCTAATTTTATTAAATTTTTATGTTGGTTTTGTTGCCACATTTAAATATCCCCAAAATAAATAATTGATTGAAATTTGGACGTTTTTTAACGACTGTTCATTTGCCGTCTCTTTCCAGTTTTCAAAATTTTCATCAAATGTCCTGTTACATGTTATCAAAATGGTAAAAAAAAACTTAATATTATTAAACAGAAAATAACAAAAATTTTTTGTGTTTTATAAAACTTAATATTAAACAGAAAATAACAAAATAAATTTTGTGTTTTATAAAACTTAATATTAAACAGAAAATAACAAAATAAATTTTGTGTTTTATAAAACTTAATATTAAACAGAAAATAACAAAGCCCCTTAGACCTTAACTCCAACGGTTGTGATCAGAACACAGACATTATAAAACACAAAACCTAAAAAAATCATTTTCTGTGCCCTTAAAAGATTTGATATTTGGAATGCAATCACAAGTTATCTGGCAATACCAGTAATTCTTTAGTTCAAGCATTAACATTACAACACAAAATGTTTATTCCACACTGATATGATATTCATGTTTATGATTGTGAATGGGAAAACCAAGGGGATTAACACACAGGCAATCGTCAGATCACCTCGCGCCCACCGTCGGGTTACCGGAGCTATTGTACTATGTTGTATAATTTAGACATTCCTTTAATTGAGTAGAACCCATTAATTCTCTGCGTTCAGGTAATGTCTGTAAGTGCCTTGCCCAAAGACAAAACCGACTAGCTAGCGACCAGTTTCTAACCTTTCGGTTGAAAGGCGACTCACTTATATACCAGACTAATCAGTTGGATAATATTGATAAATTATTTACCTGGCATCTTTGGAATAAAAAACAAATTATCAGTGTGCGATTCAAACTAAATGATATTTTCACCTTATTTTACTATTTCTTTTGATTTATGGCTTTATATTTTATTGAATTGATTTTCTATGGTGCGTTTTGACAGCTTTTGTTTTGCGTCATTTTCCCGCTCCCCCTTTTTAAGTCTGTGTTCTTTTAATTATTGTTTTTTTATTGAAACAAAATAAACTGAACTATATGGTTGTGTATGTTATAAAAAAGCTTACGTGGTCAACTTGAGATTTTCGTTTTCACGGGTTTCTTTTAAGTGCTGCAGTTCAAATATCCCACAAATGAGAACAGCTTTCCTGAGTGTCCTTTCCAAGTATGAGCTGATGTCTTTGCCAAACACTGACCAATCAGTGGACAACAGCATGGCACACAAATGACCTCCACTGGAATGACCACTTATCGTTATTTTCGAAGTTAGTGGAAAGAAATTGGCAAAATGGCAAATTGCTTTCCGACATTGTTCAAGAATTGTTGAGAAACTCACTGTAAAACAAAACAAAACTTTAAAAAAATTGGAAAAATAAGAGTAGGATAGAATAGGATAGGATATTTATGTATATCCCCGTGAATGGGAAAACCAAGGGGGTTAACACTCGGCAATTACCTTGCGCCCACTGTCGGGTTACCGGAGTTGTATATGATTTAGGCAATGTTTGTAAACTGCCTTGCCCAAGACTGCTTGGAGATATTGTAAATTTTTCAATTACCCTTAAAAATACAATAAAGTGAGCAATGTCCAGAAAATGACTGTAGCAGTACTATTTATCGGCCAGTTTACATTAGACTGGATAATTTTGATGGCATACAGACAATTTAGTTTGGACGTTTCAATTTAGTCCAAATCTGTAAAAGCATCTGCATTGTCATGGCAGCTAAAAGGTTGTGGGATCAAACCTTTGTATGCGTCATTAGGCAAGGAACTGAACAAACATCACTTGATGCCAGTGATTTAACGAGTTCTACTAAAATTAAGTAACGTCTCAATTATACACAACACACTGCAATAGCTCCGGTACCCCGATGGTGGGCCCGAGGTGATCTGACGATTGCATGTGTGGTAACTTCCTTGCGTTTTCCCATTCACAGGAATAAACATGAATATCCTATGTAATTTGACAATTGCCTGTGTTAAAACGCCCTTGCATTTTCAATCACAGATATAAAACATAAACATTTTATTCTACACGCAACATTTAAACGAGGTAATCTACCATGGGGGGTAAGGTCGGTTCCAACAACGACACAAATCTTTCCAGATTGAGCAACAGGGATGGCCGTTAATCCATACATCTCTGGACTGGTGATAATTGAAAAAGTTTAAAAAAAGTTAGAGGAGCTTTGAATACCGCTGCTTTTCACAGTGTGGTGAAAACAAACAGTTCAACAGATTAGTCTGGTGGTTTTGTGCGTCGTCTTTCAGCCAAACGGTTGCAGGTTCGAATCTGGTCACTTGCTTGTCGGTTGTGTCCATGGGCAAGGCACTTAAGGGACATTTCCTGAATTGTCTGATTCACAGCACACTGCAATAGTTCCAGTAACCCGACAGGGTTGTGTTAACCTTCTTGGTTTTTCCATTCAAGCGGATAAACATGAATATCCTATCGAAAGGGGTGTTTTACCAGTTTCAACTATACTTTGATCTTAAAAAATTAAGTATGAACTAAATAGAAAAGTTATTTTTGTAATATGGTTGTGTCATATGTCACTTCTAACTTGTCTTACATAATAACCAAAACATTTTGATTCAAAAATTGTTATTGTATCTTAGATCTGCAATTGTCAGAATCCAAGTTGCCAATATTAAGCAAGAGGTATATCATTTTAGTTTGGTTTTTTGTTTCCACGATGAAAACATCAAGCAGGACCTTTGATTAATATTTGGAAAACGTGAAAAAACGGCAAACGACAGTCGTTAGAACACGTCTAAAATAGCTAGCTGACTTAAGCAAACATAATGACCACAATCAAACAAAGTACACCAGTTGCTCTTAGACAAGTGGTGTTAAGTAAACAAACCAGCAAGTAAGATCCCAGCTAATGCATTAGTCATTTGCAGTGTAATTTACACTACAAACTTGTCTTTACACTTCAATTTTACCCTTAATTTATATATCGTTTATTTTTTTTGTTCTTTTATTTAAGTTAACTTTATATCGTTTAAAATTTTTGTTTTAACAATAATATTTCCGGCTAGGTTTGGTGGTCGCGTCCACTATATTATATCAAGTTATATCTATTTTCTTTTCATTGAAGTCTTTTAACGACTGTTCGTTTTGCCGTCTTTTCCTGTTCCTGTGTTGTGTTTTTGCTTTATTTGCCATTATTTAATACTGGGGCAAATAATGATTAAACTAATCAAAATCTATCGTAATAACTTAGTTAAAAAAAATTTAAGGTAAATTAATTTCCTTATTGAGCAAATACTTTGGTTACATTTCAAAAAATTCTTACTTTCCTTCCTGCCAATACCCGCCATGGAAAAAGAAAACAACTTCAGTTTCTGTGAATAAAAGTTTACCAAAATGAAAATGTTGGATTGAGATTTTGGCTTCGGATACTGATATAGGATAGAGGGATATAGTATTAGTATATTCATGTTTATATAGAATATTCATGTTTATCCTGGTTAATGGGAAAACCAAGGGAGTTAACACACAGGCAATTGTCAGATCACCTCGCGCCCACCATCAGGTTATCGGAGCTATTGCAGTGTGTTGTGTATGATTAAAACGCTTCTTAAATTTGGTAGAACCTATTAATCTGCTGAGTTCATGCAATGTCCGTTAAGTAGCTTGCCCAAGGTCACAACCGACTAGCTAGCGACTAGTAGTAAACCTTTGGCTGAAAGGTGACTCGTTAGACTAATCTTTTGAACAAATATTTATCAAGTAGAGCAACTAATAACTTAATGAATGAAAGTGATATACATACTAGTTTTCGATATCCATTCTAAAATCAAAATTCCAATTTGATTAAAATAGGAAATAATTTGAGTTATTTTTTTAATTTTGATTCAAAATTTAGTGCTTATAGTAGAATAAGATCAGAAAAAAAGATAGAAGACAATTAGTAAGCTGTGTCCCTGGTTAATCAACTTGGTGGATGATGGCGCCATTAAGTGGGCTAAACAAAAAAAAATGCTGCAATAATTCCATCATATTTAACACACTGCAATAAGCTCTGGTAACCCGAATAAGGGCGCTATTTATCTAAGGATTGTCTGGTTTGCTTTTCACATGCAAAAGGCTATACACAGCAACAGATTACCTGATTCTACTTTATCTGGGTAGTAAATATCAACCACTTGGCGATCAGAATCACCATATTGAATATTTTGCACCACCCTGTACTTTTCCCGCGCTAGTTTGGACTTTTCCGTCAAAACTCGTAGAAATTCTTCGAGTGCTTGATGGGCAGGTAGTCGGTTGGTATATTTGGAAGGAGAATGTTCATCACTCTATGGTTAAAGAATAATTAATTCTTATTGTTGGGAAGATTTATTCTCTTATTGGTTGTCCGACCGGTTAGTCTGGCGCCTTTCAACCGAAAGGTTGCAGCTTCAAAACTAGTTGCTTGCCAGTCGTTAGTGTCTTTGGGCAGGGCAAGGACATAGCCTCAACCCAGCGGATTAATGAGTTATACCAAATAAAAGGAACATGTGAATCATACATAACACACTGCAATAGCTCCGGCAACCCGACGGTGGGCGCGAGGTGATCTGACGATTGCCTGTGTGTTAACCCCCTTGGTTTCCCATTTACAGGGATAAACATGAATATCCTATCTTATCCTGGTGGGATGTATTCATACCATTTATTAATTATTTTATACATTTGTTATCTTATTGTACTGTTTAATGATGAATCGCTTGGATCTTGTTTATGTAAGCGGATTAGCCACTTGTGGTACGTTGCTTTGATGTTTATTCTCTTAAAAAAAGTATATTTATTATACAGAAAGAGCATTGAATTTTCATTATTCAATATTAAGTTTATTTATTTACCGCCACATTGCTTAATTTACCAAATTTATATAGAGGATAGGATATGCATGTTTATCCCCGTGAATGGGAAACCAAGGGGGTTAACAAACAGTCTGTGGGCTGGTCAACATCCCTACAATAGCCGGACTTGGCCTGCGGGCGGTATGTTGCCCATGCCTGCTTTAACCATAAACTACAGGATGGTTCAAAACTATAGTTGGCTGGTTGGTTGTGTCCTTGCGAAAGAAATTGGCTGGTAAATGGCCTATTGGGTTAAACAAAATATGTACCAATATCTTGTATTAGACACACTGCAATAACTCCACTGCTATCCCAATTATGACACATGAAATCTAATAAATGGCCATGATAATACAGCCCCAGTGTTTACCTATTGCTGGGGATAATCATGTCCATCCAATACACTATCATAACATTCCATGCACTAGGCTTTAGACTTACCATTGTCTTCGTTTTTCCTGAATTAAAGCAACCAGAATAAAAAACTCCTCTACAAAATACAAAAGAAAAATTATACAAAAATTACAGTATACAAGTACTATGATAACATGCCTAATATATATGACACAACAAAATCTCAGTTTAGGCTTTCTGCTATATCTAAGACAGCCTGAGCTAGTATACCATAATCCTCTATTTCATTATACAAGTGCACTGATATTCGACAATAAAGTTTCCCATTTATACATTTTATTGGGATTTCAATTTTGTACTTGTGGTACAAGATGTTTTGAATGTTTTCCCCCATTTCATAAGTTGCTTCTTGTGATGGGTAAAATGCACTTGGCAGTGCCGCACAGCACATAGAGGCGTGCATGTCAATTGGCGCGATAGTGTGACTCCTCCATTTTTCAAGCAGCAACTGAACAGCCTGGTTCAACAAGCTTGAATTTCTCTGTCTAATCACCTCAGGCCCAATAGCAATCCAAAAGTTTAGAGCAACTTGTGCAGAAATGTAAGGAGAGTAGTCTTTTAAACCTGTGAATGTATGCTCGGCATGAAAGCCATACCCACTACCATGGGAGACATTCAAAGCTTTGATTGAGTCCTGCAAATCAGGACACACATACATAATCGCACAGCCTTTGGCGGCACAAAACCACTTATGCAAGTTTGTTACATAATATTCACATCCAATTCTTGGAATGTTCAGGTCTAATGTGCCTATTGCATGTGCGCCATCTATAAGGACTGGGACATTACGCTTATGGCAGATTTCCACTAGCTTCTGCACTGGCATCACAAATCCCATATTGCTGGGAATATGGTCAAACACAGCAAGGGTGGTTCTACTGCATAAAGTTGACTCAACCAACGAAATAATATCATTTGCGGATGCAATTGGATATGTTAGATTTTCCATTTGGACTGTGGCACCGGTTCTTTTACAAATTTCTGTCATTGATTTCTTAACTGCTCCATAGGTCGTATCTAAGCAATATATCACACTTTTCTCATTAAAAGACAAGCTGTTAAGTATAGAATTGGTGCCAGTGGTTGCATTTTCAACAAACACAATATCTGACGCTTTACAGCCAACAAACTCTGCAATTTGTTTTTGTGAATGCACAACCAGAGGGAAAAGTTCGCGGTCTAGAAACCTTAACGGTTGTAATTCGATGTATCTCTGTATAGCCTGGTTGCATTCCAATACTTCCTTCAAAACTGCACCAAACGCCCCGTGGTTCACAAACGTCCAATCTTCACTGAGAAGAAAGTGTTTTTTCTTAATTTCTTTCCCAAATGAAGGTGTATTGGACGTGTATTGGCTAAAATCTGGCATAACCACTAGTGGTGAAGGTGCCTCATAACTTGAGAGTTCACAGTTCTTAACTTGTTCTCCTAGATTTGAAGAGTGAAATGAACCAAAACCTCTTCCAATGCTGAACTCATTCTCTTTGAAGTTCATTATTATCAAAACACACTGAGATTGACCTCCTGAAATGCCACTACCACCTAAATTGCAATTGTTAGGATCTGCATAGTTTGCTTGGCGATATTAGAAATGAAAAACCTGGTCGAGTGTCGACACTGATTTATGAAAAAGTAGCGAGTCCTTATCTAAGTCTTGGGTCATGGTTAGTACACAAAATTATTTAGATATATTTTCATGATCATTGGGACTGAGTATCAGTTAACGATAACTGGTTTAGTGATTTATTAATTAGGAATTTTATCTAAATGAAAATTATGGTGGTAATTTTATTTAAAAGATAATCAGAATATTTGTTAAAACTAAAGCTTGCTTTGTAAAACTAAAGCGGATCGGTAAACGCCTCTTTGACCAAACCAAACTACCGTTCAATCGTCAGTTATCAATTAAATATTAGCCAAAATTGTTGTTTCATGGTAGGGGTTCTCCCTTGTAAAAATCATATATATTATATTGGACATAAATATGTATAATTATGGGTCCCATTTGGAAAAATGGGACACATATTGTTTTTGTCCGTTTTTTTTTTTTCTTTTTTTTTTTTTTTTTTTTTTCGTCAAACGCTTGACAGGTATGATTTGTGGACCCAACATCTACCAGAAAGGATAATCGAATCATAATGAAACTCGGTAATTTGTTAGACCACATAGTTTAGATATGCAGAAGCCAGCATTTTGGGTAATAAATCTAGGGGAATTCCCCTGGGACGTTAAAAACCAAAACAGTATTTTTTAATAAAAATTTACCTTTTTGAGGCATAGCGCTTAAACAGCTTCTCTCTCTTTGTTTAAATTTGGTGAAATGTAAGTGCATTAAACACT